>JAFEMH010006625.1:45000-117692 GCA_022495995.1 Adenophora triphylla var. japonica
AATTGTCAATTTTATTATAAAAAATATTATTATGAAGTCTTTTCGTCTTCTAGCTGGTCAATATTCATACTTCAAAAATACAAAACAAACTTTGAGGGCCTTTGATCTTCCTTTGCAGTCTTGGTAAATGTTGTAACAATCAATTAAATTAATTAGATTAGTTAATTAATTAACTAATTAAGTAATTAAAAATTGATGATGTAAGCATATCATTTTGGAGGGAAAATTTTTAATGTTGGTATGCCATGTATCCTTGATGATGTCAGCTGGTGATTGAATTAGCAATATGTTATAGATAGATACTCTTGGCATTTCTAATGAAAAGTTCTAATTTCCTTTTTGGTACGTCTTATATTAGGAGTTTTACTTTATTTTTAAAATAACAAATAATGAATAATGTTTTGGACATTTATATACTCTTCTTTTTGTAAATACAACAAAATCAATAATAAGTCTCTACTTTTTCACAATATTTTGGGGGAAATTAGTTTCTCCCTAAGTTATAAAAAGTCCAGTTTTTTCAAACTGTTCCTATATTCGTCAAATACTTGCAAGTTGAAAAAAAATTAGACTTTTTATAATTTATGGAGAAACTGGTTTCTCCCAAAACTTACTCCTACTTTTTAACTACTTTCATCATCAATCAATTGTGTTTTTTATAATTATGCCATCAATCCAATTGCAATATTTGCTCTTTTTTTTTTACTGTTTTTTTAATAAACGTGCAAACTTTTGATAGAACTATTGATATGAGACAGAGAGACAGTATAAAATAGAGAGATAAAGAGTTCTGACTCAACCGGCATTCGATATTCATTTTCATATGACACTAAAGTTGAAGGGTTCAATCTTCCCCAAAAGCACTTTCTAGTGCCACCCTTACAATAAATTAAGTCATTTATTAATAAAAATTCATTTAAAAAAACGTGTACTCCCTCCGTCCAAATCAAATTTAAACTTTTTGTCATTTTGATTATCCCAACTAAAATTGCACTTTTTTAAAATGAAAATTTTAAATATTTTTCATTCAGTAAGACTCAATTACATACTCACAACAATTCTTCATTTACTATTTTATATCTCAAATATTCTCTCTCTTACCACATTTTTTATACTCACTACATTTACATTACTTGCATTTTTTTTAATTTTCGTGAAAAAAAAAGTGTAAATTTAGTTGGGTGGAGAAAATATATACTCCCTCCGTCCTAAATTGAATGTCATGTTTTGTCCCAAAATGAATAGCTTTTTGAAATTTTACCTTCAAATAATATTTTGTCTCAATTTTTTTTTATAGTTTATTATATTATTGCAAAACTAAAATCTTGAAAGTGAATAAGTGAATAGTAAGAATATTTATGATTTTTTCTATTTAAAATAATATTTTTAAAATAAACTTTTAAATTTTAATTGAATATTTATTTTGAAACGGATAAACGGAGTAAGTAATAGAAGGATGGAGTAGCAATGTAGTAGTAAGGCAAAGAAGGTTTAATAAATTTAGAATGAAGATGATTGAGTCAGAAAACTTCATCATGATTCCTAGCTAGATCTCTTTGGTAAAGATGCTCTTCTCTCCATTTTATATTACTTATAAATCCTTGTTTGGCCACCTTGAAAGATCCTCCCTAATTAAAATATAAATACATAAAAATAAATTAATTCCATGTATATTGAATAATGCATTATTAGTCAACAAGTCTATGCAAAGTTATATTTTACAACTGGAATTGGACCTTGGGAAGCTACAAAGAGAGTCCTCACCCATGTGTGAAGATGCTATCTTAGCTCAACACTTGGTTTATATAGTTTTGGATGTTGAAAGTTGTAATATTATTTTCTTTGCAATGTATAGTTATGGAAACACCATAAATAAATTTATAATTCAATATTGCTAATATATACACCGGGGTTAATGTGTCAAAATAATAATATAATGCATTTGTAAAGAAGAAGATATCAACAAAATAGGCCAAAATTACAGTTTAGAATAATGTCAGGGATACAAAATAGTCACAAAAATTTGCTCACAAAATTCAAAGTGTAATGATTTTATTGGTGCTTTTAATTATAGTGTATCAGATCCATTATCGATACAAACAATAAAATATAGTCAACTCATTTCATAAACAAAATTTTGTGACTTTCTTTTATATCCCTAACATTACTCTATAATTTAATGCATTTATAGTGGAAAGAGGGTTAGATTATGATATATTGTCTTCCTAATATAAATGGGGTTTTAGTAAAAATAAATCTTAAATAGATGTAATAAGGTCCACTTCATTATAGTTTTTGCATGAGTTTAAAAACAAGTTTTCTTTTTCCAAAACATTATGGAAAATTTAGTTTTAACAACCTATATACAGTTATGTGTTTAGTTCCAATGTTATAAAAATGATTTTTTCATAATTTATGAAAAATAATAATAATCACGAGACTTACCTTTCTCTGTTTAATATACTACTCCCTCCGTTCCACCCGAATTATTATAATTTATCATTTTGGGTGTCCTATTCAACTTATCACATCTCAAAATGAAAAGTTTATATTATTTTTATATTTAATGTAACCTACTTGCCATACTCTGATAACAACAATCCACTTAGATTGCGTTTGTTTGGGGAAAATGTTTTCGTAAAACGTTTTTCTCATTTTTCGATGTTTGGTAAGCACCGAAAAATGGAAAAAATGTTTTCCCCACTTTTTCAAATTAAAATAACTCACGAATTTTTTCTAATTAAAATATTTTTCGAAAAAAGGTAACACCCTCACATACACACACACACCTGACTTTTCATACACCCCCCATGTTACCCACCCCACATCAACTACCCCTACCCAATCCCCTCATAAAAAAATTATTTATATTAAAATTATTTTTTACAATTCTCCCCCCCCCACCACCACCACCACCCCCTCGGATAAAAAAAAAAATTAATCATTTTAAAATTATTTTTAACAACTCTCCACTCCTCTACCACCACCTCAAGGTCAAAAAATATTTTTTTATCCATTTTAAAATTATATTTTAACAACTCCCCCACTCCCAATCAATTTTTTTATTCTTGTTAAGATTATTTTTAACAACCATCACCACCCCCACCCCCACCCACCCACCAACCACCAACCCTCCCACGGTCAAATTTTTTTTTTACTTATAATTAAATTAATTTATTTTTGACAACTCCCCGCCCAACCCCACTCCTCTACTCTCGGTTACCCACCCTACCCCACCCCCCCACACCCTACCCTATCACCACCCTAGCCTACCATCATTTTACCCTTTACATTTCCCCAACCATCCTACCCTACCCTACCCTACCCTACCCCACACCCACCCACCTCACCCTTACTAATCCCCACCTCCTACCCTACCACCCCACCCTATCTATTTCAACTTATCTCAAATTGTATTTTTATCGAAAACTATTTTCCTTTAATTTATTAAACACATTAAAATATTTTTCGAAAAATATTTTTCTTACCAAACAGCCGAAAATATGTTTATGTCATTTTTCGAAAAATATTTTAATTTTTCGAAAAACATTTTACGGGAAATCAATTTTCGAAAGTCGTTTTACGCAAAATAAACGGAGCTACTATTCCCCACTCATTTTCTCTCCTATTTTACTTCCTCCTCCACTTTCTCTCTCCTCTTATTATAATAGTATTTCTTAAACAGTATAAATCGAGTTACGAACGGGATCAAGCTGGGCAAGACCCATTGAATTGGTCCCAAAACATAATTCATACAAGTCTCAAATACTACAAAGGGAATGGATTTTACCTACCTTTGCTCGTCTTGCTTCCTCGTCATTCCCACTATGTCGACCTAGACATAGCAGAGCAAATAATGACTAAGGTCCAACACAACTGTATGCCGACAAGGCATAATCATATAAGCCGAGAAAGACCTCCTTTGAACACGAGTACCCCCTCCTCGGTTGTCAACAAAATAAGAAAATGGGCTTCCCTATTCTTCACAACTCTCTTCCTCGGCACAATTTGGGCCGACCAGACCATGTACGACGAGGAGATCTTCAAGGCACACGTGCATAATATGTTGCCTAATCCTATGCAAATAAGGACTGTGAATAGTTATAATCCTCCTAGGATTATTACCTTATCTCACACGATTTCTTATCCAGCAAGGACTCTACAATGCTATATGCCTATAAATACAAGCCCTAATTCTCATTATTTGGGTAACACATCTTTTAACTCTAAACTCTTGTCAATTGATTTCTCTCTCTAAACACAAATATTTACTCTCATGACGGAAGGTCTTCACCGGTGAAGCCCCGGCTTAGTTTACATATTTGTTCTTCTTTTTAAGGCTATTCAATCATTCGGGATACAATCTGTCGCTGGATTTGGGCTGATCCGAACGTTTTTGGCATCATCAGTTTGGTTACATTGTCGGAAAACGATTCGAAACACACATTGAATAGCTTGAAAAATTATGCTCCATTTCCTAATCCTAATGGAAGACGGACATACTGCTAGTACTACTCCTGAACATGATAATGTTCTTGTGGAAGAGATTCATGGCAACACAAGGACTGCTTTTCCTCTTTTCAATGGGGAACTGCCTCTTCCACTGCCGTTGATTGATGGACTGCTGCCCCTAGGAATGAATCTGCGTTCTAGGGGGCAGCCAATAATCGAGGTAGTGCAGACGAACCCTCCTCGTCGTCGGTGTTGAGGAAGGCATGTCGGCAGCCAGACGATGAGGAATGCTGCCCAGGGAGGAACTGGGGCTTCCCTCCCCCCCCACAGGTTGATCGCATACTCTATTGCATCAACAGATGGAAACTTTGCAATTCATTTATGAAACGCAAAATGCCTTGCTATTGTTAGATCCTGAACATTCTCTGGCTGAATTCATGAGGCCTACGAGGAGTGGAAATTCCCTTGGGGCAGATTCAGGTTGATAGGCATGGTAGTCAGGGGAATAGAGAAAATCTTCCCTGTGGCCAACA
This sequence comes from Adenophora triphylla var. japonica, assembly GCA_022495995.1. NCBI lineage: Eukaryota > Viridiplantae > Streptophyta > Magnoliopsida > Asterales > Campanulaceae > Adenophora > Adenophora triphylla. Next base: position 49,986 of record JAFEMH010006625.1, read on the forward strand.
TCCCCTCACCATGGCATCTCTGGTAGATCCAGGAAAAACCCCCAAAATGTCCCTTCTCGTCATAAGGCACATAGGAATGGTAACATAAGAAACGAGGTAGATTTGAGAAGTCACTTGAACCAACAAAGGGAGCAGGAGGTTAATTCTGCTGACTTAAGAGCAAGGCTCAGTCATGCAAGGCATAAAACTCTCCTCATCGTAATACCCCTCCTCGGCCTATGAGCCATCCTCGTCCTAGGAGCCCTCCTCGGCACAGATCATCTCATCACCCTGAATTGGCACCTAGAAGAGACTAAACACCATCTGGGCATGGGGACAATCACCAGGAACGTGAGGAACATAGTAGAGTGAACGGACATAAAAAGAAAGAAAGGACCCACCATAGCTCTCTTTTCATCTCAGGGATCGATGCCAGAGAATTATTACTCTTTAAAAAGAGATTAGATGAGATGGAGATGGGGAAAAAGGAAGTGGACGAAGATGATACCAGTGCCACCCATCCTTTCTCCCAGCGGACCCAGCGTATCAATGATCTACATCCCAATTCTGCTTTTAAAATCCCAAGTTTTGATAAGTATGCGGGAACCACTGATGCACGGGATCATGTGCAAAGTTTTGAATCCACCATGGCCCTCTTCACTAAGGCAAATGTCATTCTCTGCAAGTCTTTTGCGAGTACCTTCTCCAGAACAACTTTGTCCTGGTTTCGTGAGCAAAAGAAGGGAAGCATCGACAGCTGGAAAATCATGAGGAGGAGGTTCCTGGACCACTTTGCCAAAGCAGGGAAGAGAAAGAAGAGATTGATAGATCTTGCTAACATTGAGCAAGAGAAAAATGAAACCACTCTGAGTTATTACAATCGATTAAGAGTCATAGCGATGGCAGAAGAGAAAAGTAAAAAAAAAAAAAAAGTCTGAGAAACCATAAGCAGAGGCAGCTGGCACCAACCAGGTCTCAAATGGAAGTGGCTATAAAGGGAAGAATAGAACTCGGGCTAATGAAAAAGCTAAGGTTTTTACACCCCTCACAAAACCAATCACAAAAATCATGCAGTTGGTGAATCTACCAAATCCCCGACCGCTCGATGAAAGAACAAAATACCCCCGTGGCATCTCCAAGTACTGTGCCTTTCACAAGGACCACGGACATGACACGGAAAATTGCATCTCCCTCAAGAGAATGATCCAGATATGGGTAGACGAGGGAAAGCTAGATCGTTATGTTATGAGAAAAGATAGCAAGCGAAAAAGAAATGATGACGATGAAGAGGACAAAGATGATGAAAGGGAAGACAGGCCTCCTAGGGCCAAGCTCCATGTTATAAGGGAGGAGACTGTCTCTAATAAAAAAATTGAAAGACCAGATCCATGAACTAAGTATCTATCACACCCCCGCCTGGATTCATAAGGAAGAGGGAGTCATCATCTTCTCCCCTAATGAACTAGCCGTAAGTCGCGCGGCTCGCGAACAACCATTGGTGATCAAAGAGAGGATTGACAACTGTAAATCTGAGAGACTCCTCATAGACTCGGGGGCCTCCCGGGATATTCTATATTACTCTACCTTCTAGAAGATGAATCTGAAGGACAGCATGTTGGAGCCATAAGCTGGAAGACTAGAAGGCTTCACAAACCACAAAGTTAGCGCCATGGGAACAATTGACCTATTATTGGAAGTAGGAGAACATCCATTTCGAGCAGAGGGAATAGTAACATTTGTGGTCATGGATCTGGCAAGTGACTATCATGCCATCCTAGGCATTCTAAGTCAAGGCAAACTTGGGTTGGTCGCCTCGTCCCTCATCAAAGAGTTAAATTCCCTACACGTGATGGAGTCGAATATGTGAGGAACGACCCCCAAGGATTTCTTGGAGCATGTCATGAGGAGCAGAAAAACATGCAGAAAGGTGTAGGTGGACACGCTAGAGGAAAACATGAAAATCTCTAAGTCTGTAAAGACTACCAGCACCAGCTCTAGGCTCAATCTGATTTTTGAAGAAGATGATGAGAACCACATGATCCTAGATATACATAAAATCAATGACATAGTTTTGTACGTCCCAAATTTAGCGCCTCATCTCGTCAGCGGCCAGAACTCGGGGGCCAACCCTGACTTGAGACAAGGAGAGCTACCAGATGTAGACGAGTTAGTGGAGATGGAAGACCTAGACATAAATGGTGAGGAAGGTAGAAGGCTTAGAGAAATAATCATCGAAACATTGCAATTTCGAGATGGTCCAGAGTTGGAGCCCGTAGACGAATTGGAAGAAATCATACTTAACCCCGACTATCCAGAACAAAAAATTAAAATCGAGGGTCAGCTCTCCCCTGAAAGAGGAAGGAAATCATCACCCTCCTAAAAAATAATCTTGCTATCTTCGCCTGTAAGGTTGAGGATATGAGGGGAATTAAGTCCACAAATTGGATAAGTGCTGGAATTATCAGGTAAGCAATCTACCCTGTTTGGTTGGCCAATGTTGTGATGGTCAAGAAACATAACGAAAAGTGGCAAATGTGTGTCGACTTCACAGATCTCAACAAGGCCTGGCCAAAAGACAGTTATCCTCTCCCCAGAATTGACAAGCTGGTAGACTCTATCGCCGGACATAAAACACTTAGCTTACTAGATGCTTACTCTGGCTATCACCACATCAAAATGGCTCAGGAAGATATTGAGAAAACGGCCTTCCAGGCAGCTGGAGGAATTTATTGTTATATCATGATGCCCTTCGAGCTCAAAAATGCGGGCGCAACCTACCAGCGAATGGTCAACAAAGTCTTTGGGGAGCAGATAGGCCGTAACATGGAAGCCTACATAGATGACATGGTCATCAAGACGAGGAGTGGCAGTCACGCCCCTGACTTGGAGGAAACTTATGATAACCTACGAGCAAACATCATGAAACTCAATCCAAGTAAATGTGTGTTTGGGGTGACAGCCAGAAAGTTCCTAGGCTTTATGGTATCACAAAGAGGAATTGAGGCAAATCCGGAAAAAATCAAAGCCTTGATAGACATGAAGGAACCTACCAACATCAAGGAGGTTCAAAGACTGAATGGAAGGATAGCTGCACTTGGGAGATTCATTGCAAAAATTGCTGCCTTTCTTCAAAGTCTTGAAGGAGACCAAGAGCTTCTCCTGTACATCTGAATGCTCAAAATCATTCAAACGTTTGAAGGAGTACTTGGGATCCACTCCTTTGTTGAGAAGCCTAGTTACTGGAGAGATGCTATACGTCTTCCTAGCATCAACGGACAACGCTATAGCTGTGGTATTAGTCTGAAATGAAGGAACCACACAGAAACCTATCTATTATGTCTCCAAGGCACTATCAGATATGGAGAGCAAGTACTTCAACACAGAAAAGATAGCCTATGCCCTAGTCATAGCAGCAAGAAAGCTACGAGCAGACTTTTCTGAGCATCCCATCACTGTGTATACTAATGCACCTTTGAAGAAAATCTTACATAAGTTGGATTGATCAGGACATCTCCTTAATTGGTCCATCGAGCTCACTGAGTTTGATGTCAAATACCAACCTAGGAAGACACTCCTAGCACAGCCTATGGTCGATTTTTTGGTTGAAACCACCTTTATAGGTGAACACGACCACCTCCCATAAGCGCAAAAAACCTGCGGGGAAAAACCGACCATCAAGCTCCCATCCAACTGTTGGATCTTATACACAGATAGTTCAGCCACTAAGGAAAGAAGCGAAGCTGGAATTGTACTATCTAAACTGGCAAGTCCTGATGGAGAGCACACCATCCAAGACATAATCAGATTCAAATTTCTTGCCTCCAACAATCAACCCGAGTACGAGGACCTGATGTTTGGCATAGAGTTGGCATCCTTCTATAGAGCAACTAAAGTCGCTGCCTTCTATGATTCTCAACTCGTAGTCAAGTTGATAAAAGGGGAGTATAACACTCAACATCCTACACTTACGAAGTATAAAGACCTAGTCCTAGACATGACAAAAAAACTGAATTTTTTGAAATAAATCAGATAGGAAGGGAGGATAATCAAGTGGAAGATGTTCTATCTAAACTGGCAACTATTGGTGTGACAGATCCCGACTCTAACCCACTCATACTCTTTGCCGAATAAACTGCCTACGAAAGATGCAAGTAATGCTCCAAAATGGGGAAGAGAGGTGTTGCATAGATGATTGCATGGACTTCATTGAAAAGAACCAACTCCCAAATGATGGCATGTGCTAGACTTATCAATAAGAAGTCAGTAAGGTTCACAGTGATGAACGGAATTCTCTATAGAAGATCATTCACAAAGCCCATGATGAGATGCGTCTATCCCAAGGAAACTGAAAATCTCTTAGCAGAAGTCCACGAAGGCATTTGTGATGGTCACCCGGGGGTCAGAACCTTAGCCGAAAAAAGCATCACGCTAGGTTACTATTAGCCAAACCTGAGAGATGACGCGCAAGCTTACGTAAGAAAGTGTGACAAATGCCAGAGATACTCTGACATTCCTAGACTTCCAGCAGTGGAGCAGACTCTCATAATACCTATATGGCCATTTGACATGTGGGGAATCGACATCATCGGACCCTTCCCCCACACCCCCCCCCCCGCCCGAGGTAATTGCAAGTATGTGATCGTGGCAGTCGACTACTTCTCCAAATGGATTGAAGCTAAGGCCTTAGCCAAAATAACATAGGAGAACGCAATCAACTTCGTCTATGACTTCATCTGGTGTCGCTTTGGGGTTCCACACACTATCATTTTAGATCACGGTCTCCAATTTTCTAAGGCATTCACAACAGAATTGAACATACTAGGAGTCTGACACATCAAGTCATTTGTGAGCAGACATACCTCAATGCAACGGACAAGCGGAATCAGCCAACAAGTTGGTGCTAACAGCCATGACTAAGAACCTAGAGGAAAGTGATGGTAGATGGTTGGACGAACTTCCCTTAGCCTTGTGGGCAGTTTGCACAACCACCCGGGGGCCAACCGGGGAAACCCCATTCGCATTGACCTTCGGTTCTGAGGCCATGGCACCAGCTGAGATGGCTATCCCTATAACAAGAAATTCAAACTATGATGAGAAAGTCAACAAGGTCAACAGGCTTCTATACCTAGACCTAGTAGATGAAAGAAGACTGGCTGCTCAGATGAGGATGGTGAACTACAAGCAAAGAACCAAAGCCTATCATGACAAAAGGGTCAACAAGAGAGTATTCCAAGTTGGTGATTAGGTACTTAGAAAAATTGAAGCAACTGGCAGGAAGGCTGAACAAAACAAGCTCTCCCCAAACTGGGAAGGCCCCTACATCATCACTCAAATTATCAGAGAAGGAACCTATAGAATGAAGACCCCAGATGGGCAAGAGCTGAAGCATCCGTGGCATTCTGATCATCTACGAAAGTATTATCATTAGTTTTAGTCTGTTTTTTATTTAATAGATTAGTACTTGTTAGTCTTTTTCTTTATTTTCAAGAAAAATAGGATTGCAGTTTGATACAATCAGTCTCAGTTAATAAAGATTCAGTTTTTATCAAGACAAAAAGACTACCAAGACAAATGACGAGGAGCCTCTCCTCGGCATCAAAAGGATAACTTCCATCAATCTGCATAAGACCTATGACCGAACGATCTTGCTCGGCTTATAGAGGCAAAACATTCAAAAATTGTCTAAGACTTATGACCGAACGACCCTCCTCGGCATGAAGAGACAAAACATTCAAAGATCACCTAAGACCTATGACCGAACGAGCTTCCTCGGCATAGAGAGGTGAAACCTTAAAAATTGCTTAAGACCTATGGCTGAACGACCCTCCTCGGCATAGAGATACAAAGCATTAAAAATTATCTAAATCCTATGTCCGAGCAACCTTCCTCGGCATAGAGAGATAAAATCAGACAATAACCTAAGTGTCATGCCGAGGAACCTCCCTCTGCCTAATGACAACTTTCAAAATTACTGTGTCTAAAACCGAACAAGCTTCCTCGGTTTAAACAGGTTAATACTTGAATGACAACAAGGACTTCCTCGGCTTCCCTAGTTAGTTTGCACTTATGCAAATACTCAACAAACACACAACGTATATGCAACACAATAAACATTAAAGTTAAAGGTAGTTTATATCAAAGTAGTAAAAAAGACGACGAAGAAAGATTGAAGAAAGGCATCTCATTGATTTAAGCATTGAAGTACAATGGCCCTATTCTATTACATCAACAAAAACAAAGTAAAAAGACCCTAAGCCTGATCATCCCCACTAAACAGTTCATCTTGATTGGCAGCTGGGGGAGGAATGATGACTTGGTTAGATTGGGCTTCAGCTTGAGCTTCCTCGGTGGGCTCCCCCACGGCTTCAGCCTTCTCTTCCTCTCCAGAAAGGCCTTCATCCTCGATCTTTTCAATTAAAGTATAGATATTCAGTGGATCGATAGGAGGAGGAATCCAAGTTGGACGTCCATCACGAGCATCGAGGGAGGCTATGACCTTCAGGACATTACCCGAGAAGGGGACAAGATGATGTACAGATCGAGAAGCCTCATCATACGAGTCCTGGCATATAAGCCGAGCTAGCCCTTCCACGTTGAGACCGAGAGAAGGATCAGACAATGACTTGCTCGGCTGTAAATCTCTTTCCTTCTCGACAGTCAGATCTGTAAAAGACGAGAAAGATCAATCAGCAAATGATGAAGAATAATATAATTATTACAAAATTTTACAAGTACTAAAGACGAGAAGGAAAGAGATTTACAGCCGAGCAAGTCATAAACGGTTAAACACCGATTTTCATAGAGCTTGCACACATCCCACTCATCATGAAAGACGAGGCCGGGGTGCACCCTCCAATCGGGATACCTATTTCCCCTAACCACTGAGGTCATGGGCACTAACCCGTCTAAGGGACCAGGCATAACCCCCGCCTAAGCATAATACCTCTTGTCGGTCTCCAAACTTGACCAACACAGAGTTCCTACCTCGAAAAACTGCCTTAGCCTCTCAATCAGCTGCCCACTCTATGGCCTCCATACCTGCTCGGGCACGCAGGGGTACTTCGAGGGAGAAGTAAACTCCCAGCCTTGTCGGCTCTCCATTCTAATGACGTGGTTATTCCACCTAGACACCTTGCTCGACATTGGATAGATGAGCTTGGGCTGATTGGGGTCACTCCTTATCACCACTATCCTCGAATCCTCTTTATAGCTTACGGTGAAGAAGTGATGAAAGGCAGACTAACAAGGTTCAAATCCTAAGCTACGGCAAAGGACAATAAAGTCGGTGAGGAACCTCACGGAGTTGGCACCTAGCATAGCCGGGATGGCTTGCATATCCTCAAGAAATTCATTTATAAAGGGGTTTAAGGGAAGACGGAGGCCCAGCTTGAACTTCTTAAAAAATAAGTGAACGTAGTTCAGACTATAATAGAAGTCAACCACGACTTTCTCGGGCTTGAGTGGGATACCGGGGAAGTAGATAAGTCGGGACTCGTCCCTTGATACCCCATACCTAGAATGAAGTTCCTCTAGCATGGGTTCTCCTGCTCTTATTGGTTTGGGCCTAGGGGTATAAGTCCTACCTCGTCCTGATCTACCCCGGCCTCTACCTTGGCTCCCAGATTGGGCTCCCTCGGCAAAAGCGTCTACGATCCTCCCCGAAGTCGAGGGACCAGTAAGACGATCAGCATCACTTCCTCATCCCGTCATAACTGCACAAGTAAAGAGGAGATATCAGAATTTGGCTAAGGCATAGGGAAGAGCAAAGATGAGGAAGGGTACCCCTCCTTATCCTATTAACTTAAAACGAGGAGGGATTCTTACCTAACAAAGGAGGCTCCAAGTGATTGGACTTCAAGTAATACAAATTGATGTGGTTGATTATCTCAGACCAACCATGGAATAGCACAACATTGGGAGATTCTACATCTACTCGGTTGATCCTAAACTAACTTGGGTATTGCCAGTCCGAGGAGATTGGTACCTCGTCAGAATTTCTCCTATCTCTCCCAGACTTAGCATCAACCATGGCCCGTCAATCCTTTGGTAGATTCTAAGGTTTTGGGTATGGTAGCAGTAGAGGGCGTGTGGATTACTTCTCCATGTCCTCGCCATTTGTAAGGATGAGTAAGGCACAAAAGTTGATTCAAAGGAAACTAAGGAAAAGGCTTCAAACAAGTACAACAATTAATGGCGGTTCAAGAACACGCCAAGAATAGCAAACACTAAACCCAGAAAATCAAATCAAAGCGCAAAATAAGAAGAAAAGGGAAAAATTATACCTGATTTGACGATTTGTTGGTGAGAAACTCGAAAGAATCGGAGAAAACAACCCAGAAATTGTCGAAGGAATCAAGAAGACGATTGGCAGTTTTACAACCTTATAGTGCTCTCTCAAGTCGAAATGGTGATAAAAGAGAAAAAAGGAAGTGGGTTTTGGCTTATATACCCAGATCTAAATGGGTATAGGTCAAATAAACCGGGTAAAGGCGATATTGCCTCCCTCGCAATAAATGCTCTAGAGGGTTCCCAAGGTGGATGTCAGACTTTGTATGACACGCCCATCATTGTACAAATTAACCGGCGGATAATGAAGCGCCTCATGACACATAAGAGCCCGTTCGTATTCGTTTAAGTCGAGGTAGAGCAACACTTCCTTCTCGACATAGCCGAGCTAGAAAGTAGGGGGCCACTAAACGGTATAAATCGAGGTACGAATGTGGATCAGGCCGGGCAAGACCCAATGGATTGGGCCCAAAATATAATCCATACAAGTCTCAAATACAACAAAGGGAGCGAGCTTTCCCTACCTTTGTTCATTTTGGTTCCTCGTCATTCCTACTATGTCTACCTAGACATAGAAGAGTGAATAATGACTAAGGTCCAACAAAACTGCATGCCAACAAGGCATAATCATATAAGCCGAGCAAGGCCTCTTTGAAGAAGAGGAGCCCCTCCTCGGTTGTCAACAAAATAAGGAAATGGGCTTTTCTATCCTTCACAACTCCCTTTCTCGGCACAATTTGGGCCGACCAGACCATGTACGACGAGGAGATCTTTAAGGCGCACGTGCTTAATATGTTGCCTAATCCTACTCAAATAAGGACTGAATATTTATAATTCTTCTAGGATTATAACCTTATCTCACACGTTTTGTTATCCAATAAGGACTCTACAATGCTATGCATATAAATACAAGCCCTAATTCTCATTATTTGGGTAACACATCTTTTGACTTTAAACTCCTGTCAATTGATTTCTCTCTCTAAGCACAAATAATTACTCTCACACCGGAGGGCCTTCACTGGTGAAGCCCCGACTTAGTTTACGTCTTTGTTTTTCTTTTTCAGTCTATTCAATCATCCAGGATACAACCTGCCGCTGGATTTGGGTTGATTCTAACGTTTTTAGCATCATCATTTCTTAATTCCCTTGTCGAGAGAGAGAATCCTAAGTCGGGTGGGACGGAGGGAGTATACAATAATATTTTATTAAAATATAGAGTGTTTCAATGATATACTCTCTTCGTTACATCTCAAATCGGACCAACTTTTTGAACACGGTAATTAAGAAAAAGTAAAGTAAGAGATATGTTGTGAGTATGAAAAGCAAAATAAGAGAGAGAATGGGTGAGATGAATAGTAAGTTGATTGGTGTTGTGAGTATAAAAGTAAAGTATGAGAGAGAATAAGTGGAAGGAATAATAAAAATTATTTGTCATTTTGAAAAGTCTGATTTGAAATGGGAGGAAGGAAATGGCAAAATTTCTGATTTGAGTTGGGATGGATAGAGTATATTATAACAATAAAATAAAAATGAAATTAAAGTTGAAGATTATACTACTCCAGCTAGTATGAAAATGAAAAACAAAAATTGGTAGTTGAAATAAATCTCTAAATGGAAACCCTAAAAGGGTCCTAGTCCCCATGGTGTGAAAATGAGATGGGGCAGTTTTAATGAAGTTGGTTTCCCATTATCTGTGCACTTGCTGAAATTAAGAAATCAGTCAGTCCTAAAAACCAACATCCCAAGTGATCTAAAGATCTATCTTGGATATGTCATGTTTCTTTTTTAATCAATTCATTGACAACTATAACTCACTTCACATGCACACCTGGGCATGTTCATATATACTCCCTCCGTCCACTTACATACTTCATAGTTACTGTTCACGCGTGGATTAAGGAAAAAAATAATGATATAAATGTTGTAAGTGTAAAAGTAAAATAGTAGAGAGAATGAGTGGAGGAAATAGTAAATTATAATGGTGTTGTGAGTATTAAAATAATGTAGGAGAGAGAATGAGTGGGGTAGGGTTAATATTTTAATAATAAAAACTTTCCATTTTAGGTAAAAAAACAAAGTGTGAAGTATGTATTTGAACGCCCAAAATAGAAAGTGTGAAGTATGTAAGTGGACGGAGGGAGTATTATTTTTATTATATAACAAATATTGCAGAAAATTAGATTATTTAACCTTGAGAATATCCTTAAAATTAGTCAATATAAGTATGCTATGATAATCACTTTGTTTTTTGAAATTAACAAATACTACTAATAAACAAGATGACATCTTTGACAATGTCTTAGATTACAATTATGCGTTATCGAGAATTTTGCTGAGGATTATACAGCTCTTTGAAATAAGTACTTATTTTGAAACGAGTAAAATAACTACGTGTGATGAACATTTTTAGGTGTTCACGTACGAAAATCTTATTGTTTGTACACTAGAAACATATGTTACTTATTTAGTTAGACCTCTTACGATTTATACATGCTCAAATATATTGAATGTCACTCTAAACGTAAGGTGTCAATTTATTTCTAGCTCTTTAGGGTTTAAGAAGATCTAAATTCATGATTTTGTGATGAACATGTTGACATTTTAATTAGTCAAATATGGTGCTTTAATTATTAAACAATTGTTGAATGTGTGTGTGAATTTTGTTTCTTCGAGTAATTGACTGAATAACACGTTAAATACATGTGAACTGGATATTATTAAATAAACTTACAAAAAAATATTTTTTCCGTCTCAAAATAAATGTCCAAAATATGTCCAAATTTATTATTAATCAAGTATAAATTTGATTTTTTTTTAACATTTATTTTGATACACATAGATAGATGCATTTTGCTGCAAAGTTCTTCATGAGTGGTTAAATACTAGTAGCAAATAATACAACAGTTTCTAATTTGTGTGACTAGGAGGCTTACTATTTAATTATTTAAATATCAATTCCAAAATATCTGGAAATAGATTTTATATGGATTTATGGTTAGCCAATTAATTAAACACTTTGATTCTAGGAATATTTTATTGATCATAAATCTGATCAGAATCTCATCACCGGAAAATTACTGAAATCATTATCATACTTTTAATTTTTTTTAAAAAAAATTGGGTTTTTTATTTCAGTTATGATAGATAAAATGTCACTTATGCTAAATCAATTGACCTAAAAATAAACTGACACATATACTTCAAAGGATTCGAACTCTCGACCCCTACTATGCAAACCAATACCGAATACTGCAGCATACTAGTATGTCACAACATAATTGCATTTCTTGTTACACAAGCTCCTAAATTATATTCTTATATTTTCTCCTTTTCAATTTAATTCAAAGAGATTCCCAATTAATTATAAATACGAATATATATAATCATCCTAATTGATCATCTTTGCAATATTTTCCAAGATTGGCAATCTTATTAATGGGTTTAATTAATTATATATAATCAAGATCCAATCAACCCCATAAAGATAATTAACATCCAAATCCATTCTTGCTATAGCTAGTTCATATGCGTTGTGCGTTACATTATCTGAATATTGTCACACAATTTTCTGTCAAAATTGGATATTTAACACTTAACCGGAATAAATGTGTGAATAATTGCAAAGGTCAAACAAGTGGTGTCGCGAATCTTTTGAACGTACAAAGCAATGAGGAAAAAGATGAATAATATTAATACTCATTTCGTCCTGAAATATATTAAATTTGACTTGTCAACGTTTTTAATGAAGTTGATACTTTGTATATTAATTGTACATTGATACAGCTGTAATAAGCTTATTTTCTTTATTCGAAAATATAATATTTAATTTGAGAAAAAAAAATTGCATAGTGGAAGGAGTATGTCTAAAGGATTGTTTAAGGTCCAAAAGTTATGGCAAGTGATAAAAAAAATGATTCAATATTTTAGAATATTCTTGCAACTAGCTTTAAAATATTTGGTTATGTACATGGGGAGTACAAGAGAATCTGGCTTGGAAGTTTCCTTGGCTCCTTTATTTTACAGTGTAGTTGCAGAACAAAGCCAAGATCATCCAAGTAGTTATGATGGGGCAAAAAAAGTGTACTATTTTTAAAGTTTCCTACATGCTCCATTTTGGATTATTATTATTATTATTATTATTATTATTATTATTATTATTATTATTATTATTATTATTATTATTATTATTATTATTATATAAGCAAAAACAAAAGTAAAAACAAAACAAACTTGTTTGTGCAGTTGATCTGAGTTACTTTATTTGCAAGTTGAAATTGGAACCTCTTGCTTTGATCTTTTATCCCAATATAGATGTTGCAGTTCTAAACAAACTTGTCATCTATTTTCATTGTTCAACTCTTTGACAACATGAAGAAAAAAACAAAAGCTCTGTCCTGCCTCTCTATCTATTCAATGGATAGAAGGGCAGAGGTCTATGTTATCCCCTTTAGCCAAGAATTGGGGACTCGCAATCGTTATTTTTTCTCATGCCTTTCTTCGTTCATTTATCAATATTATGGTGTTCTAGGCGTAGAGGAACCACACCAATCCATCCCAAACTTGGTGGTAAAACTCTACTGCGGTGACGATACCGTAGGAGAGGTCCTGCGAAAAAATTGCTCGACACCAGGATGAGAAAAAGCTTAACACCCCCTATTCTTCATATTCAATATGAAAAAGAAAAAAGAAAAAAACAAAAGGTTGTCTTATTTAAAACATTCTTTATATTAAATATGAAAAAGAAAAAATCAAAAATCAAAAAAGGTGGTCTTATTCAAAACCCCAATTATGACATCCCTCCTCTCCCACTTCATACCTCGGAACGTGCCATTCTTGTAGAGAGAAAGACGCCTCACATCTTATTAAGCCAAAATGGCCGGGAAAAGGTTCCCTTTTCTAAGGGTACTTTCGGGAACAAATCTAGTCAAGACATGGTGGGGCTTGTAGCTCAAAGGATTAGAAAATGTGCCTATGAACCACGGTATCGGGGGTTTGAATCCCTCCTTGCCCAGAATCTTCCTAAAAGGCCCCCTGCTCGGGGGTTGTAGCGGCCCAAAAGCTATGAAACTTGGGTGTGGATCGTTTGTCGAAATGGATTGACCTTTTTTTTATTGAATATTCAATCAAATGTGATATGATGGCATTACATTAAAAAATAAAAGCCCATTCTATTTATTTTACTCCGCAAGTTTTGAAAAGGTGATTTTATTTGATTTTTAATGGTCAATACTAAGTAAATTTTGATCAAACATTAATCAATTTAATCATCCTAATAAAATTTCATTAAATATTTATAATAAATAATTTCAATACTTCTTTAAAAAAAAATTAATTTTTGATCAAAATTCATTTAGATTGGAAAAAAAAAATGAGACTTGTCTTTTCGGAGGTAGTATTTTATTAATTGGGCCAAACTCAGAAGCCCAATGTGACTCCTTATTTTAAAGCCCATCTCTCTACAGAACTCTAAACTCGTTACGACAACAAAGTAGAATTAGGGTAGCCCAGAGGCTTTTAAGACAACCCCGAAAAACCGAGTCTAGCCGAGCCGAGCCGAGCCGAGCCGAAGTGATAGAGCTTGAAAAACAAAATTAAGTGGATATCGAGATAAGGATTCAAAGACCCACCTTTCATTTCCCTCTCTTCCTCCCCCGTAAACCCATTCCTCATATGTGTGTGTGTGTAACTGTGTGTGAAACTGAACTAATCAACTGAGGATATAGCTATAACATAGTTAAAATCATATAAAGGTACTTAACTTGATTATAATTCAATTGGGTATGTGTAATTTGTTTCAATAATCTTTATTTATGCTTTCCTAGTTCTGGGTAAGTTTTGAATTTTCTGAATTCTGATTATTATAATTCAATTGGGTATGTGTAATTTGTTTCAATAATTCCTTAAAGTTATTTGCTGAATTGCAACTTAATTATGTTGTTTTTTCTGTCCACTATCTTAATTTGTAACCCTTTACCTGAATTTGGTTTCCGTAATTGTTTGTTACTGATTTAATTTGTTGCTACATTGTGTTAATTTGTGGGAATTTTGTGTTCTTGCATATTAATAAGTTGAAGGTTCCGTAATGCTGTCAATTTCTTGTTCAGAATTTGCTTCTGGGCTGTTGGGTGCTGAATGAATTGAAAGTTTGTCTGGGGTATACTCCCTCCGTCCCACTTCACTTGGCACTAATTTCCATTTTGGGTCGTCCCACTTCACTTGGCACTGCCCAAAATGGAAAAGAATATTCACTATTCCTTCCACTCATTCTCTCTCCTACTTCACTTTTACACTCACAACATTCTCTCTCCTAACTATTCCTCCCACTCATTCTCTCTCCTATTTAATTCTTCATACTCACAACATTTAACTTTTTCTCTTTCTTACATCACTTTTTCTTAATTCCTACACCCAAAAAATTGGTGCCAAGTGAACCGGGACGGAGGGAGTATATTTATAGTGTAGAACCAATTATAATTCAATGTATTTGGTAGTGTTTTGTTACTTTATAGTGAATTGCTGATGACTTTTATGGTAATTTTTGTCATGTTTGTGTAATTAGCATGTCAGTGTTGACTTTTAAGCACTTGGTTTGCACCATTACTTGTATCTGATGAAGTTTCATGACATTCTAGCAGTACTAGGATGTTCTTGCGTTAGTTAACTTGAAAGGAGTAATCACAGTTTTTATTGGGTGGTGATAGTAGAACTGTAGAAAATACTCCCACCGTCCCGAAATGATAGTCCCATTTGCCATTTTTGTTTGTCTAAAAGAAGATAGTCCCATTTCCATAATTGTTAAGTTAAAATCATTGAACTTCCAAAATTGTCAACCAAGGAATAAAGCGGAAGAGAGGAGAGGATGAGAGTCAACCAAGGAAGAGGGAGTAATGGAGTAATAATTAACTTCAATAAGGTTAGTAACGAAAATGAAATTAGATTGTTAAAATGTTTGAATAGTTAAATGAGACTATCAATATGGGACGGAGGAAGTATGAATACCATATTTTATGAAGAAATAAGATATCAGTGTTTGTTTAGGCTTGTATATCCTGCAACCCCCCCCCCTGCCCTCTCATGGCTTATGGATGGCTTATCACTTATATACTCTTTACAGGTAAAGCAACTAATGAAGAAATCACTGTAGTTGCTAACTGAAGCCGAACTACTTTCAAGTCAAGATGACATCTGTAATTCCCCATTCATCACGCCCTATTTCTATTGTTCCACGAGCCACTTTCGATACAAGGAAGAACAGCAGTTTAAGAAGGTGCTGTGTTATAAAAAGTTATGCTAAAAGAACATCATTTCCTCAAAACTGCATCCTACCTCTCTCAGTATCCGTCCGATTATTTCCACACATAAGAACGAGTGATTTACATCGTAAACCACTATTGAAAGTAATCTCAGCTTCTGGGGTCGATGTAGCTATAGGAGAATCAGATTCTTCTATTGCAGCAGATCAAGATTCTTCTGAATCCGTAGAAGAGTCCAATGTTCAATCAGAAGAAGACTCCTCAGTTCAGACTAAACGTACAAGGTCTGGTAGAAAGAGCGACATGCCTCCTGTAAAGGATGAGGATTTGGTTCCTGGTGCTACTTTTACTGGGAAAGTGAGATCAATACAACCATTTGGTGCTTTTGTTGACTTTGGAGCTTTCACTGAGGGCCTTGTTCATGTTTCACAATTAAGTGATAACTTTGTAAAAAATGTTGGAGATATTGTTTCGGTTGGAGAAAAGGTGGAGGTTAGGTTACTTGAAGCAAACATTAAGACGGGTCGAGTTTCTCTTTCTATGAAAACAAGTGAGAGCTCAGGTGGCACGGACAGTGATAGAAAAGGGCCTCCTAGAAGAAACTCTCAAAATTCAAACCAGAGGAGAGATGGGCCCCGGGAGAGAACAAATTCAAAGTTTGAGGTGGGGCAGGATCTTGAGGGTACAGTGAAGAATTTAGCGAAGTCGGGTGCTTTTATATCGCTTCCTGAAGGGGAGGAAGGATTTTTGCCCCAATCTGAAGAAGATGAAGATGGAGAAATTGGGGGTATTATGGGAAGAACGACACTGGAGGTTGGTCAACAAGTTAGTGTTCGAGTCTTGCGTATAACCAGAGGGCAGGCAACTTTGACCATGAAGAAGGAGAAAAACTATACCAATTCGGAAAAGGAGGTCCCCTTAGGAAACGTTTATGGAAAAACTAGTCCGTTCCTTTTTGCTTTCCGTAATAACAAGGCGATCTCTGCATATTTGGATGTGAGAGAAAGAGAAAGAGAGAAAGCTGAAGCATTGAAAAATGCAGAAATTGCTGCGCAAAACGTAGTGGGAGAATCTGTAGTGGCTTCTGAGGAGAGCGTATCTTCTATAGATCACGTTTCTGAGGCTGTAGATGGAACTCCTGATGTGATTGAGGTGAAAAGTGATGGAGGGTCGATGATAGATGAAGTGCAGATAGAGACGCCTATTCATGAAGCAGCGGTTTCTTCTCCCCCACCAATCGAAATTGAAAAGGCAGAAGCTGATTCTGTAGACCAGGTTACTGAGACTGAAATTGGCACTCCTGAAGTGGTTGAAAATGAAATTTCTTCTCCTTCACCTATTGAAGAAGAAGAAAAGGCTGAAGCTGCTGATTCTGTAGATCAGGTTACTGAGACTGAAATTGGCACTCCTGAAGTGGTTGAAAATGAAATTTCTTCTCCTTCACCTATTGAAGAAGAAAAGGCTGAAGCTGACTCAGTTGACCATGGCAGCATTACTAATGAAGCACAAATAGAAACACCTGAAGTTGATGAAAGTAACATCAGTAGCTCTTCCCTGGAAAACGCTATCAAAGGTTGATTCACTCACCCTTTTACTTTTCTGCTCAATTATTTCGAACCTTTTTTTTTTTCCAGAACTACTATCCTAGAGCCTCATTAAGTATGTAATGTGTGAACTAATGTATGAAAAAACCTATAACAATTTGCCAAAATACTGTTATTTACATATTTTGTATTTAATTGTCTGTCATCAGTTTAGGGCCTGTGGATGGGGGAGAAATCTTGCGTACAAGTGATGGGTATTAAGCACAAACAAAATTCAAGATGTTTCCAAGAAGGAAGCGTAATTTGGGGAGTTAGGGTTATTTAGGACTTCATTTTCAGTTTCAGTTTCTAGTCTCTAGCCTTACGGTTCCACTATATAAGGGGTGACTTCATGTGTAACACCTTTGATCCTTGACATTTGAGACACGTATTTCCCTGTCATGTTTTAACTTCTAATCCCTAAATTTCTTTCTTTTCTTTTTCATTTTCTGGTCTACGTCATTTTTGTTGGACAAAGCGTTCTATGTTGTTGTTTACTCTTTCCAGCATTGGAGATATATTTTACTCCACTGTTTTTGGTGCCGAGACTATTTAGCATTAAGTACCTTCACTTTCTGTGAATGCGTAATGTTAGCTAAGCTAAGTGGGTAGATTTCCTTTAAAACTAATCATAAGGCCTTAAACATTATGCAAGTGTTAAAAACAACTAATGCTCTAAATAGGATACTTACTATCTTGCAGACCTTATTGCTAGTGTCATTGGGTTTTAGAGATTAAGGAGTATGTTCCATCCTAGAGTTTTATAGTAACTTCTAGCATGTTATGTCTTACTCCCTCCGTCCCAAAATGAATGCCAAAAAAAAAAAAAATTGCTCTTGATCAAGAGTAAATTTGAAATTTTTTGGATATTCATTTTGGGACAGAGGGATTATTTGCTTATTGCGAGAAAAACACAAAGCTTGTGTTCAAGTCCTTTGTATAAAATCAGACCACCCGTAAATATCTTGGATGATCATTTCATTCCTTCAGAAACTCCAATTGCTGAAGTTGTTGAAAAACAAATTGAAGAAACTCCAATTGTTGAAGTTGCTGAGAATCAAATAGATAATGTGGCGCCAAAGGATGAAGTTGTCAGCAGTAGTGTTTCAAATGGACAAGCCGGTATTCCTCCCCCTGCGGAAACCACAGTTAAAGGTATATATAACTTATCTAAATCTCTGTTTTATTTTTTATGCATTAGATGAACAGTGAACTTGTACTTGAGGGCGAGCCTTGGCGCAACGGTTAAGTTGCTCCTTTGGTGACCATAAGGTCACGGGTTCGAACCTTGGCGAACAGCCTCTTGGCAATTGTCAGGGGAAGGCTCTAGCAAATGGTTCCCTCTCCCAACCCCCGCTTGGCGGGGAGCGCTTGGCGCACCGGGGTTTTTGCCCCTTTTAGATGAACTTGTACTTGAAAATCATGTTTTATTTTTTATTTATTTATTTACTTATTTATTTTTTTTTTTTTATTTATTATTATTTTATTATTTTATTTTTATTTTTTTATTTTTTTTATTTTTTTATTTTTTTTATTTTTTTTATTATTATTAATTTTTTTTATTATTTTTTTATTTTTTTATTTATTTTTTTTTCACGATGACATATGAGGATTCATGTTAGCCGACCCCAAATTATTTTGGGACTAAGGCTTTGTTGTTGTTGTTGTTGAAATGCTTGTGCCAAAACTCTGTATGTGTCTATTTGACCAAAATTACCTGTGCTTTTTTGTACATACGTCGTTGTAATGGGGGTATGACAGTCGAAAATCCATTTTGTTATTATATACCTATAAACTCTCGGTGAGCTCCAAGACCACGAAGTTTTAAGTTGTGAAAAGATAAATTCATTTAACGGGTCTAAATATTTAGGTCTTACATGTTTTTTTGTCAAAAAGATCTAGAAATAACATACGGGTTCTTTAATTTTCTCTTGAAGATTTTGTTTCATTTCATATCAAAGGTTTCATCTAGTATCTTTTTCTTTTACGTTGCACTGAAATTCTTCTTTTTCCTAAATCAGGAATTTTTGGAACAATGTAATGGTAACTAGTTTTCCTTTTTTAATGTTTCTTTTTTTATCTTCACGATCTTGATACGAATAATTGTGGTATTTACTCCTATGCCAAAATGAGTGTCGATTTTCAAAAAGAAAAAATTGAGTGTCAACTACCATGTCCTTATATGCACTTGCAAATGACATATTGTGATAGC
Organism: Adenophora triphylla var. japonica; assembly: GCA_022495995.1. NCBI lineage: Eukaryota > Viridiplantae > Streptophyta > Magnoliopsida > Asterales > Campanulaceae > Adenophora > Adenophora triphylla. Next base: position 69,299 of record JAFEMH010006625.1, read on the forward strand.
CAACTTATTGAATATTCTCTTTTTAAATGTAATTTGTCTTAAATTGGAAAGAAGGAACTCTCATTTTACAAAAAATAAAATAAAAAAATGTGTGTCTGGGTGGGGGGGGGGGGATTAAAAACTAATAAACCATAACGATGGAATTTTCTTCTTTTGTAAGTGTTTGTTACTTGTTATGCCTATTGGATACTTTGAACGGAGTCTAAGATAAAGTTATCTATGAACTACAGCTACGATATCACCAGCTCTTGTGAAGCAACTCCGCGAAGAATCAGGTGCAGGAATGATGGACTGCAAAAAAGCTCTTTTAGAAACCGAGGGCGATATAGTAAAAGCCCAAGAGTACCTCCGAAAGAAAGGGTTAGCAAGCGCAGATAAAAAAGCCAGCAGGGCCACAGCCGAAGGAAGAATTGGGTCCTACATTCACGACAGCCGTATAGGTGTCCTAATAGAAGTAAACTGCGAGACAGACTTTGTATCACGTGGTGATATTTTTAAAGAATTAGTTGATGACCTGGCAATGCAAGTGGCTGCATGCCCTCAAGTACAATTTCTTTCTACGGAAGATGTTCCCAAAACAATGATTGAAAAGGAGAGAGAAATTGAAATGCAAAAAGAAGATCTTGCTTCGAAACCGGAGCAAATTCGATCGAGAATTGTGGACGGAAGAATTAATAAGAGACTTGAGGAGCTGGCTTTGCTTGAGCAACCTTATATCAAGAACGATAAAGTGGTAGTGAAAGATTATGTGAAGCAGACAATTGCAACGGTTGGAGAAAATATGAGAGTGAAGAGGTTTGTGAGATTTAACCTTGGTGAAGGCTTGGAGAAGAAAAGTCAAGATTTTGCTGCAGAAGTAGCTGCCCAAACTGCAGTGAAATCAACTCCAGCACCTGTTGTAGATCAGCCTGCTGCAGTTGAACCGAAGGAAAGTGATGATAAGTAAGTGATGCTTTCTTTTTTATACTCCCTCCTTCCCAAAATGAATGACCATTTTCAAGAAAGTTGTCCCAAAATGAATAACCTTTTTTATACACCTTTGTTATTCTCCCTCGGTCCCTAATTGAATGTCCAAATTTCATTTTAAGGGACACTCTAAAAATGTGTGCGTTTTATACATTTTTATGGTAAAGATCCCTAAATATTCTTGTTATTCACTTTCTAAACATTTAGTCGTACGATAATAAATTTGAATTTGAATAGCAAATAAATTTTGGTAAAAAAACGTTTAGGGACATTTTTTTTACCAAAAAAACATTCATTTCGGGACAAAAAAATCTTGAATTTTAGCATTCATTTAGGGACGGGGAGTAAGATTTACAAAAGGTCAAAAAAATAAAAAAAAATCAAAATGTCTTAGATGAAAAATGGACATTCATTTTGGGACTGACGGAGGGAGTAGTATTTTTACCATGTTGTTGATAGATGATGTTTTTAACCTTGTGTTAAAGTGAACATATATATGACACGTCTAAACAACAATTAGTGATCACATTTTGGACCATCTTATTTTAATTTTTCTTAATTAATTAAAGCAAAAGTTAGGCCTAGTAAGGCCTCACCTAAGTTTGTTTCATTTAATTTTTGTGTAATTTTCTTATACGAGTAATTAATATGTCAAATTCCTATTTCAGACCAAAAGTAGCAATTTCAGCTGCTTTAGTTAAACAATTGCGAGAAGAAACTGGGGCAGGCATGATGGACTGCAAGAAAGCTCTTTCAGAAACAGGAGGTGACCTCGAAAAAGCACAAGAATTCCTCAGGAAGAAGGGTCTTTCAACTGCAGACAAAAAATCCAGTCGCATAGCAGCAGAAGGAAGGATAGGATCGTACATTCACGACACAAGAATAGGAGTTCTGATTGAAGTCAACTGTGAGACGGACTTTGTGGGCAGAAGTCAAAAGTTCAAGGAACTGGTTGATGACCTAGCAATGCAAGTCGTGGCTTATCCAAAAGTCGAATATGTGTCGGTTGAAGAGATTCCGGAGGCCGTTGTGAAGAAAGAGAAAGAAATTGAGATGCAGAGAGAGGATATTTTGTCTAAACCGGAGAATATAAGAGAAAAGATTGTTGATGGAAGAGTTTCGAAGAGGCTTGGTGAGCTGGCGCTTCTAGAACAACCTTTTATTAAAGACGACAGTGTTCTTGTGAAGGATTTGGTAAAGCAATCTATTGCTGCGATTGGGGAGAATATAAAGGTTAGAAGGTTTGCTCGGTTTACACTTGGGGAGTCGGTTGATGCAAAAACGGAAATTGTGGTATGATATTCAGAACATGTCGAGGAAATGTGCGAATAATCTTGAGTTGATTGAGTTTGAGCTATTTCAAGATCATATTTTTTGTAGAAATTTTACAAAAAGAAGAGTATTTTCTGTAATGTGGAAACATGAGACCATATTTCGTAGAAATTTTGTTGGATTATCAAATTCTTTCATCTATAATTATATAGTGAAATTACTGAATAAGTCTGCAAGCAGCAGTTAACTTGTGTCCACTTGAACATGAACTTAATGTCAATCCCCATGTTTTCTGAGTCTGGGAGGGGAAGTTGCAGGAACTCGCATGTGGCCAAGTCAGAATTTTTTTCAAAGACGGTCGAGATTGCTAAAGGAAAAAAACATTCTACTTATCGTAAGAAATTTGGCATAATGGGGTGGGGTCAAAATGGCATTACAGTGCAAATTTTACCACAGGTAAGAGGTCGAAATGGATACAAAATTTACTATTTTTAGTGTACATTTTAAAAATTTATAGGTGCCATTTTCCAAATAAAAACAAAATTTAAGGAGTCGAGTAACCACCCGTAACCCTAAGGTGGCTTTGCCACTGGGAATTCGGCCAATTTTTTTCTTCTTTTTTTGGGTCAATTTCTTTAACATTTATAACAGTTGGTTGTATGAGTTATGAGGGCTGATATCACGATGATATTATGAATAATACATAATTGTTGGATGTTGGATCATTAGTGATGAACACAGTGCAAAAATAAAAAAATAAAAAAAAGTGGTAAAAGAGATTTCGTCTCATACAAGTTGCCCTTGATCTTGAATAAATAGCTACTATTATTAACGGATTGCGAGGATATTGTGACATAGTAAAGTTTGGCCATGGCCTATCAATAGAAATTACAAACATCAAGCCAGTTTCCAATCCTCAATCTACAACAATAAAAAAAAAAAAGGTTCAAACAACATAACGATAAGTGACATAACGTCCAGCAGTCTCACTAGGTCTGATGATTTTCACAACCTGTCCACGCTTTAGCCCATAGTATCTGGCAATCGGATCGGTCACCTGGATTCGAGGAAGCTGCAATACATCCATCAAGAAGAGAAAGTGAGAAATTACAAGAACTAGGCTGAATGTAACAGGTTCTATTCCCCCAACTGGTGGATATGTATAATATTGGAAAGTAATAAGTATTCCAACGCTATTACAAGTCTCAAATCTTGAATAAAAGCAACAAATAACTTGCCTGTGTTTCCTTCACTGTATATCTTTTGAGTAAAGTTTTCTTCTCTTCATCTGTAAGAACCTGGTGCTCAGGAACTAGAACATGGTTTTTGATGTTCACCAACAACTCTGCCTCCTTTATAAATTAAATCAATGATCAGAGCAATGACCCACACAATCGAATACAACAAATTTCATTCATAAAAAGATTCTAACTAAATGATGTGTGCGCACATATTCTAGCGAGACCAATTTTGACAACTGAGAGATTTGATGCAGGTTTCTGATTAAAAAACTTTGCCAAGGAAGCACCCTAGACTGTGGACTTATATTGACGTTTGCTTTTGAATATACTCGTGTGAACTTTTGTTTAAAAGAATGAATCATATATAAATACAAGTAATTCCATGCAAAAAGAACAATAAAAATGGTTGGTACAATAATGTCATGAAAGCTAAGACATGAAGAGAGAAATACAAGTCACATGAAAGTATCACGTTACCTGGAAAACTTCCAGGTGAAATTTGGTAGATATCTCACTAATGCATGTTCGGGCAAATGGAGTCAGATTCTGCTGGACAACCAAGATTGCTCTGAAAACATTCTCAGACTTCATTCTATTTGTATAGGTCTTCATGGTTTTCACACCAACTTTTGCTTCTTCAGGGAAGAAAACGTAAATCTGGTTGACAACACCGAGTGTTAAGTGGTGGCATAAGGAAAGATAGGAGATAATGGGGGAAGGAGGAGTACAAATAGGCATAGTGAGCATCAGATCCCACCTTCAGGATTTCGTGAAACAGAAAGATATTAAGAGACAAAAACAACAAATTCATTTGAACTTGAATACAGATGCATAAACGGTAGTGAAATCATGATATGAAGACTAGAAAAAATAGTGTGATAGAGTGATAGAGTACTAAACTCCGTTCCTAAATATATGTCACTTTAGCCTTTTCATTTATTCCAAAATATAGGTCATTTTAGCTATTTTATATTTTACCTATAACCACTAACTACTTCATTCAAAAATAGTAACAAAGATGATAACAATAAACGAGGCTAAATTTATGAGAGTCCACCAATGACAATAAAGTTTTGACATATACTATTCTCTTTTCCTTTTTTTTTTTTGGTAAACTCATTCAATATTAATTTAAATCATTCATTAGGACACTGAAAATCATTTAATTATGAGTGAATTAGGAGTGCCATTAATACAATATATTGTGCTCCCTCCTTTCCTTTTTATTAGTCCCTTTAGACCAAATTACACTAACCAAGGAACCATTAAATCCTCCTTCAAATTCCACAATTACCCTTTCTCTTTATATTAAATGCTAGAAATAAAGAGGGAAGGAGGAGAGAAGTCCAAACCAAATTCATGTTCTTCATTCTCTTCGTCAATTAAACCCATAACCCCGCCCCTTTCTTCTTTTCCCCTTCATCTTCCAAATATGAGATTTCTCCACCTTCCAAATATGTAGAAAGTTGCAATTATCCCCTATCCTCAGCAAGAATGCCGGATTCTCCTTCCACCCCCTCCAAAAGGGTCCCGGACATCTCCCTAAACCTCGAGGAAGAGGAGCAAGAGCAATACGATGACTTCGTTTCGATGAATCGTTCATCAGAAGCGACAAGTACAGAGCAGCTGGAAGTAATCAAAGAGTACAGAGCATCTTGATGTGATGGACGATGTTATCTCCGGTTTTACCAGTGGCGGCGGCGAGCATATATCACTTTATCAAGAGTTAAATTTTGAATGTTCTTGAATCTACTCTACCTTCCTAAGAGCTTATTCAAAATTGGAATTCATTCTTTTGTTACAGTCTTGTTGTTAAATTAGGTTATACATTGAAAATATTCAGAATTAGAAAAAAGGTTTTTTTGGAGGAGAGCTGTGTCCTTGCCTTGTGAAGAGAAAAGGTGGTGAGAGAAACGAGAGAGAAACAGCTGTAAAGGGGTGATAGCATTAATGGGAGATAAAGGACAATTTGGTCAGTTCAACAAAAAAGAACCTACAACGTCAAATAATACGGAACAAAATTGCAATTCTAAAGCAACTAATAAAAAGGAATGGAGGGAGTATCTTAATAAGTCCAACATATTAGGTATATCCAACAATGGCCACACATCAACAAGGACCAGTTTAACTTTTTCACATAGTTATGGAGCAGCCAGGACATCAAAAGAAGACTAAGTCTAGTCACACTAAGCTAGTAATCTATTAACGAGATTCCCATCCCTGTATAGATTACCAAACAGCCAGAATATCATTGACTGCATACTCTACTACTGATTAATCCCCAGCTAGGGCTGTAAACGAGCCGAACCGAGTCGAGCTTTGGAGTTTCGAGCTCAACTCGAATCGAGTTTTGCTGCTCGCGAGCTGTTCTTGAGCCGCTTGAACTCGAGTTTTAACGAGCCGAGCTCGAGCTTAACGAGCTGAGTACGACCTTAACGAGCCGAGTACGAGCCGGGTTGAAAAATTAAATATATTATTTTGTACATGCATATATTATGAGTGTATTTATTATAGAAGTAATAATGATTCGAGCTTAATGAGCCGAGTTCGAGATGAGTTAAAAAAAAAAATTACATGTTAACGAGTTTATCGAGCCGAACTCGAGCTCAAGTTATTTGCGAACAAAAATCATTCGAGCTAAACGAGCCGAGTTCAAACGAATCGATTTCGAACAAAACTCATCGAACAAACGAGCCGAACACGAGCAGGCTCGACAACAAAACGAGCTTAAAAAGGCGGTTCGAGCTCGAGCTCACCTCGAGTCCACTCGAACTCGAGCTTTTACGAGTCGAGCCCAAGTCGAGCTCAAGCCGGCTCGTTTCGTTTAACAGCCCTATCCCCAGACAAAAAGGTGCCAACTCATTGTATCCAATTTCAATATAAACTAAAGAATAAGTTGTCCAATTACAAATCATGAAAAGAAGTTAAGCATGATTTTACCTCATGTAGTAGAATTGGCGTTGCAATAGGATATCCTAGAATGAAGTATAGCTACAATTCCTTTCAACTATGTCTCCAAGATTTACTAACTACTTAGTTGTTGGTTAGACTCTCTGTATATGTTGTCCAGAAAGAGGACTGAATGCTCAAGCGGGAATATTTTTTTCGAGATTTAACCAAAAGAAGCCAAGATTGTGCTGCTAAAATCAGAATGTCGATCAAATCAAACATCGAGCCCAGTACCATATGATTTAGTTGCTAATTTCAGACATAGAACCTGAACATCTAATAAAGGAATTATGACAATATTTGGGGCCAAAAGACAGTAACTTGTAATTGTGCTGCTTGCGGAAGGAGAAACATACAAACAAACAGGTACATGTTCCTTCATGCTCGTTTTAAGTATTATACAATTGTACATACAAACAAACAGGTACATGTTCCTTCATGCTTGTTTTAAGTATGATACAATTGTACGGATAGAAGACTCCAATAATCCAATTAGATAAAGGTACCAAAGCATTTAGATGTTATGTTTTTGATGTTTTTAATTCGGATAATCAAACAAAAGATTTTAGATTTATTCAATTTGAATAGCTCACTCTTAATTCGTCACAGCAAAACAATTCAGATATTCAAAGAATTTATACTCTTTCAAAACAAATTCCTCGAGATCGCCCTAAAACGAACCTACAAGTGAAGGAAACATCGAAAGAGCATCAATCAATTTAGCAGAAAGAGGGAAAACCTGATCGGAGGTATCATTCTTCTTGGATTTATTGATAACAAGATCTTCCCGCTTCATATTTTCTCCATACTTGTATATAAATTGTTTATTGTCCATCTCCAACTCGAAATCTCCGACCAAATAGTTCCGGTCCTTTAGCATCTGCATCACCGTCTTCCTGATTCTGAATAACCTAGAAATCTCTTCCTCCGACATCGACATTTTCTCTGTTTGATAATCTTTGATTTCCCCTGTTCTCAACTGTTTGCTAATACTTAATTTCTAGGTAACTCGGTTTTGTGAAATCGGGAAAGGAGGGCGGGAGAGTGACAAATGATAAACCCTAATGGCAAATTAAGGCTTGAATCGGAAACCCGAATAACCCGAGCCCAATGTCTTAACTACGGGTTAGAAAGACTCAGGCGGGCCTGGGCTTTTATGCTTTTCATGCTAACTGAGATGTGCAATTTTGATAGCAAAATGTTATGAGTTGGTCTTATGAAAAACTAGTTTTTTCTTAAGATATGAAAAAACGTGTTTTCAAATTAAGCGGTGGCAATTTTGTAAATACTGGCAACCATGTTCAAAATAAACGGTGGCATTTTTGTAATTACTCTGTTTCCCGTTTATGCCAAATGTCGTTTAGATCGCCACAGATAAAGTGCCACCACGTATCACAAAATGCCCAAAAAGTGCGACCAATTTAACAAAGTGCCGTGTAATCGCACCGGCACTTTGTTAAACCGGCACCTGCACTTTTATACGGGCACTTTTATATACGAACCGGCACTCTTCACACCGGCACTCTACACTAACACTCGGCACTCACATTAATATTTTTGCCGGCTCTCAAAAACACAAGCACCGGCATTCAAAAACATGGACTCGGCATTCAAAATCACGTAAACCGGCACTCAAATACACATAGACCGGCACTAAAAACACTGTAAACATTTTCGATCGGCATTCAAACAAACATGGACTCGGCATTCAAAATTACAAGAATCGGCATTCAAAAATACATCGACACTCGCTACACACTTACCGGCACTCTATTATACACTAACCGGCATTCCAAAATACATGGATCGGCACTTGATTATACACTAACGGGCACTTGATTATACACTAACGGCACTCAATTTTACACCAACGGCACTTCGATTATACATGAACCGGCACTCATAAAAACAAAAACTGGCATTCCTTTTCAATTGAACGGGCACATTTTATACTCAAATCAACAGAGGACCTAAGACAATGATGTAGACGAACAACAATCATCATCGTTTGAATCGCTTTCTTCACATTCAACATTTTGAACCTCACTTTAATTAGAATTTCTCCACCATCCATGCATCATAAATCAAGCAATAAAAACCGCTCGAAATAGCCGAAGGTGAAGGAGGAGTTCAGTGGAGGATTCCGTGAAGGAGAGATTGGATCTCCTGGCTGTGGTCGTGGTGATCCGACGCCGGCAAGGGATTTCAAGGCGTATTGAGCCAATTGATTGATCTGGCGTTAATAGCGTACGGGGTTGGGATCGGTTGCCGCAAAGACGCCTGGGGCCGGAGAAGAGGGCGAGGATTGGCCGAGGAAGGTCGCCGCAAGGGAGAGCTTGAGGAAGACGATTGCGGAGCTCTCGGTTTGCGTCTCTCTCGATTTGCGTCAGAGAGAGAGAATGTAGTGAGAGAGCTTTGCGTCCGAGAGAGAAGAAGAAGGTTTAAAAACACGTTTTTTTGTAAGCTTACAAAAAAACACGTTTTTTGTGAGTTTTTGGCAAATGTTATAGACATAAAAAAAAAATTAAAAAAATGATGTCAATAAATCTCTGAAAAAATATTATATATTGATAGTATTATTAATGATGCATCAATATCACTTTTAAATTTTTATTATGATTGTTAAGTTCTACTCCCTCCGTGACTCCGTCTTTAAATTCGAACATCCATCCATTTTTAAGATTTTTTTTTTCCAAAATGAATGTTATATTTGTTAAAAACTGCCTGTAAATATTTATTACCAAAAAAAAAAAATCACCAGTAATCTATATATATATATATAAAGAGAATAGTGTTTTTTGATATTCTTTACATTCAAAAATAAGATTTTCCCTTCAAAATAGTGAAAATTCTAGAAGCTATTGCTAAAAGTCTTTTTAATGTTATCCTAATAAATGTTTGAAAATAAAAAAAACTAAAATATCTTGCAAAAGAATTGAGCTTATATTCAATTCAACAAGATCCTTATTATCAATTCTTTATCTTTATCGTCAACCTTTTTTTTTTTTTTTTATCATCAATATGAATTTTTCACAAAAAAAAAAAAATCAACATGGATAGTTTTGGCATTATTTATTTAATTTTAAAAAATATACTTCTACTGTCTCACTACAAACTACACACTTTTCTCATAGGGCATCCCACTACAAAGTACAAACTACTCCCTCCTTCTAATTCGATTTAGAATTTTCTCTTACAACACATAAATTAAGAAATATTAATAATAATAGGAGAGAATGAGTGAAGCAGGTATTGTGAGTATAAAAAGTAAAATATAAGAGAGAATGAGTGAGGGGTATAGAATGAGATTGTTGTTATAAGTATGACAAGTGAATATCATTAAATATAAAAATAATATAAACTTGTCATTTTGAAATATTATAAGTCGGGTGGGACGCCCAAAATGGAAATTGGTCCTAAGTCGGGTGGGACAGAGGGAGTATATACTTTCTAAAATGAAAATATTTTATTGTTGTTATATTAATGGGACTCGCATATCATACTTAGAACAACAACTCATTTTCTCTCTCCAACCTCATTTTTCATACTCACAACACTCAATCCACTAACATTTTTCCTTAATTTTTGAGCAAATAGTAAGTGTGTATTTTATACTTTTTTGTCGACCCCCCATATTATATAGATGAAATTTTATCATTCCATGTTTATTTTATTTCTTATTATTTATTTTTTTTACTATTTTACAGGTTTTATTGATCCCCACATTATATAGATGAAAATATTAATACATAAAAGACTTTGCTAACTTTCCGGTGTCATGCAATTTTCGACGAATGAGCCATTATTTCGTGTTGATTTAAGACTTTTTTTTTTGGGAGTTTATTTCACTAAAAAATTGGATAAATTGTTACATTAGTTTTAACTGTAGTTGTTAATTTTGATTTTTGTTTATTTAATTATATCAAAATTATAAAAATTATAAAAAAAACAAAAGTCGATACAATTGTTGTCATAATAATAAGGCTACTAAATACGTTGACTAAGTAGTAGATGATTTTGTTTTAATCATTACTACTTTGTCTCTTAATAAACTCCAATGTAAGAATTTTTTGTTTTAAAATTGTCTTTTTTATAAAAAGCTTTGTTCTAAACGTTTTTACTAAATTTCTTTCACTGTTTTTTTTATTATCGGAAATTAAATTTTTAAAAGTGAATAATAAGAATATCTATCTTCTTTTCAAAAGTGAATACTTCAAATTCAAATGAATTGTCATTTTAGAATAAAAAATAAATGAATATCAAACATTTTATTTAGGGATATTTTAAAAATATTTATTTTAACAAAGATGAATAAATACGCTTGCTATTCCAAATTTTCAATTTTACAATTATATAATGAATAGTAAAATAACAAAGTAGTAAATAAATCATTTAAGGAAAATATTTTAAAATAACAATTACTATTGGCATAATCACCGAAGTTTCTCACATCACGAAATATAGAAATATGTGTATACAAAAAGCTTTCAAAATTTATAATATTCATTGTATTTGTTAAATAATTATAATCTGTGTATACTTTCATTAGTTTTAACTTTTTATTATAATTTTTTTTCAGTATAAATTATTTTGGACTCATAATTAATATATTATAATTATATACATCATTTAAACAAAATATGTTGATATAACAAATTTTTGTTTATACCATGCAACGTATGGATGCAATACTAGTTTATACACACAACACAAAACTAGATATAAAAAAGTGGGTAACGAGAATGTTTATTCATTTAATGTGCATTGAAGTCTTGTACTTGTACAAGGCCATGCACATTAAATTTTCCGGTGTTTTGTGTGAATATATCATTCTCCCTCCGCTCCATTCATAAAGATATCAAGTTCTTGAAAATGGTTAATTCATTTACAGAAAAAAAAAAATACAAAAACGGTGCAGTGGAAGTAGTACAGTACAACCATTGTTGAGAGAGAGGGAGAGAATAACAGAACAAGCCATTTACATATGCAGTATGTTTAAGCAGCAAGCAGTCAGGATACAAGACCTAAAAGACCTAGCTAGCTAGCAAGCAACTTTATGAGGCAGCAAGCAATACATTTCTTGCTAAACTTAACCATCCTATTCTTCTTCTTCTTCTTCTTCTTCTTCTTCTTCTAATACACACATATAAGTCCTTTAACACAATACTCTTTGAGGACACAAAACAGTTATAGTACTAGGTATGTAGCTAGTCCAACCTTGGATCATCGACATCGAATTTCTTCTGCTTGATTCTTATCAACAACTGACCGATCATACGCTCACACACGATCCATAATCCAAATTAGTTCCGGCTTCTGCATTTCTCCATAGCTCTCGGGGCTGCAAAAACCAAACACGAATAAACAAAAACTCTATAGCAACAACTAAAGGACATACATTAATGTACGATAATTTTTCTAACAATTTCCGAGTAAGGTGAAAGATTATATCTTGTACGAACCTAGTCCTTTTGCCTCTGAACTTTTCATGATCCTCATTCTCTTACAAGAACTCATAAACATACTGCAGAACCGAGAGAAAAGAACAGATCAGGAAGGCAAAAATGACCCTCATGTGTGTACTATAGCTCTAAGTTACAAGGGATTCTATTGAGCCGGGTATTTCAAAAGTAGCATCTACTAACGAGATCAAAACCAAGTCAATAGGATTAGCACCGGAACAAGTAAAACCCTGATGTTTGAAATGCTAATGTTTTGAACAAGTTTAGGGCTCCAATATGGTGGATTTTACTGTCCAATTCTATGATGCTCGAACTCTTTGGTTTACCTCGTCGGATCCTTGTCAACAAAACTGAAATAGGAGTGTCCGACACGGATATGGCGGGGTAAACCAAAGAGTCCGAGCAAACTCCAATTGTCACTATTGTAATAGATTAAGTCATCAATTAATAAAAAAACTTTTCTTTTTAAAGTTTTCTGGCAGTAATGCAATTTGATGAGTTCATGTAATAAACACTTACTCCCATGGAACATCACCAACTAGCATCCAATCACCATCTTTGTCTTCGTATGTAAGCACATACTCTGAACCATGAAGAAGATCCACCAGTCTACTCTCGCTCAACCCCTCTCGCATAGGAGTTCCAGGAGAACTACATTGTCCTGAACATTTCAATCATCTTAAGACTTAGCTTTATTCAACAAAATTGTGTGTGTGTGTGTGTGTCCGAGAGAGAAAGAGGGAGAGACGGAGAGAGAAGAGGGTTACCAATAGTAAAGCAGCTGAACATTTTCTCGAGAGCGGAAGATAAGTCCATATAAGTTGTATACATCTTGAGATCAACTTTCCTTAGGTACGGAGCTCCATCCATACTAACTTTAACATAAAGGCAACTCGAAGATCCCAACTTGGCTTCCACATCATTGTCAGTGTTAGAAGGGTTAGCATTTATGGCGTTCTTCCGGAAAGATCTAATAGGCGGCCATCCTACGTTCTCATTCTTTGGAAGGTTAGTAGCCATGGTGTTCTTACGGAATGATCGGATTGGTGGCCATCCTACCACTTGTGCCCTGATTCAAAAAACACCCGATTTAGATTAATGTAAGTTGGCCATCGGACTAAGATTCACGCAAAGAGCTCCGTTAAAAAGTCTGTTATATGGATTAATTCAACACAATTTTCTTATATCCTGGGTAGTTACATGGTTTATTTATTAAGCAGAGCAAGAAAAGCATATGTAGAGATCATTTACGCGCCATATAATAAGCTAAAAACATTTTTAAAATAAACATGGCTTATGAAGCTATTATCTTCATTTAATTTATTATGACAAATTCCTTCTTGCTCTCTATATTTAAGATGAAATTGAGATTGTAAAATTGAAATGATAAGGACACAATTAATAAAGAAATTAAATTCAAGTCATATTTCTGAAAGTCCTATTAGAATTTTACTGAAAGTATCCCAATAACTGCAGTTTATTGCTATTCCTATTACCTGGTCAACTTCTTTTGACATAGACCCAAACACTACGATTTTTTTGATTTATTCTGCCGGAACCTTGTCAACGGCGTAAAACAAAGAGTTCGAGCATCAAGCCCTAACATATTATGCAAAATCATACTTATGAAACCTTAAATAAGGAGCTGAGAATCATAATTGAGTAAAAGTTATCAAAGAACACTCTGCAAAAGCAACAACAAAATTTACCAACCCTCCTAATTACTTCAGTAAAATTGTTTGAAAGCTACCGTTAATTTCTGTTTTAAAAAAAAAAAACAAAAAGAAGAAGAAGAAGAAGAAGAAGCACGAATGTTTGTAATATTAACAAGTGACCAAAAAGAAAATCAGTCAAGAAACAAACCAATCATGCAAATGAATTCTATCAATTTTATAAGCAAAATTTGAAAGGCCAAAAATCTTACTTTGTAGCAGGAGCTGCAGCAGCTGGCCCTTGACCATTTTGAGCAGAAACCTGAGACTTGTTCTCCATCAAATCCTGAGCTGAAGCTAAAACACTCACTTTAGAACCCAAAACAGAGTTCTTGGTGTCACCTTTAGGAGAGAACAAGCCACCATTTTTAGATAACTCCACCTCAGATCCACCATTAACATTGAAAACCCAATTCCCAGAACCACCATTAATGGTGTCAGAAAATCCCCTTTTTGCCCCTGACACCAAATTGTTGCTCTTCACTGAGTCTCTCTCAGGTGACTCAGAACCAGGCAAGCCAAGTCTCAACTCAGTAGCTTTCAAGTTCAAACCACCTTTGTTGTTGCTAGTGGATTTCTCAGAGCTCTCCATTTTAGAAACCTCTGACAAGCCTATGTAATCATGTTCTTCTATGGACATAGACATTAAAGTTGTAATCTTTTTGAAGGAAAATCAAGAAATTAAGTGTGGCATGAAAAGGATATTGCAGTAGCAGAGTGGAATTATAGAGCTAATCCTATACTTTTGAAATGAGCTGCCTTTTGATTGCAGTGAAGAAAAGAGAGAATCTTCTTTGGCCATCTGAAGCCTCTCTATTTATTCCTATATACTCTCTCTCTCTCTCTCTCTCTCTCACACACACACACAGTGTGAGAATACATAATGATGGGGTATGATAACAAAAGGGACTGAGGAAAGTTACTACAAATGCATACTAGCATCTGGTAAAAACAGTTTTAAAACCCTGAATTCTATAATTGAAATTGACTTGTGGGGTGGAATATTTTTTCCCATAGAATTTCACTTTCTTTTTTAGGATAAATTCTTGATAGTCTACACCTAATCAAGTGAAGACCGAATACATGTTATATTATAGTATGCATTTGAAGTTTCACTTCTTGATCATGATTAGTGATTAGTGGTGAATCAATTTTGATTTATGGCAATTAGTGGTGAACAATTATTTGTTCATGGTCATTAACGAAAATTTTTGCTTATTTCATGAACGAATTAGTAAACGAAAATTGGTTTGAGTTATATGTGTATTTTGTAATTTTGTAATTTTTTAAATTATATTATTCAAATAAGAATATTCAAAATGTTTATAATTTATTTTTCTCTATAAATAGAGTCTAATTTCGAATATTTGACATAATTTTAATATTTTAATTTTTAAAAATGATTAAATTCTTGTATTGTATATATTTGACAAAATTTTAATATTTTATATATTTAAGTTTTCTCTTGTGTAAAACAACATCGTTTATGTCAAAAATATAAAAAAACGTTCACTTTCTTTTTTCCCTATAAATAGAGGTGAAGAGTGAGTAGGTTATTTATACCTCTTCTTCCATACTTCCTCTCTCTATAATTAGCAAAAGAAATCAAGATTTTCTTTTTTTATCATGGATAATTACCGGCACAGTTCTCATATTTTCGAAAATAATTAATTATTTTTATTTTTAATAACGTTAATAAAACATACTAATATTTAATACTCTATATTATTAATTTTATAACATGAAATTATTATTAAAACAATATGTTTATGAACGAAAATTTATTCACCATTACAGCATGTAAGCTGGTGTAAATGAAATTTCATTCACGTGGTGAACGAATCACTATGTGGATGCTCATAGGAGGTGGTTGAATCAATGTAGTGGTCAATTCATGAATTTGGAACCGCTACGGCTGGATTTGCTGTAGAGAGAGTCTGCTCCAGATTCAACCCGCTTCCCTCTGCTTTTCCTTAGCAGCGTTGCATCCATGTTTGACACTGACAACAATTATCGATCCGTCAATTCATGTATTGCAGATAGATTTATTTATTTATGGGTATTAAGGGTGAGTTTGGCATTGCTTCTGATTCTGGGAAAATGATTATTTAAAGTGATTATATAAAAATCGATTATTTGTAATAAATATTAAAATTTATAGGTATGTTTGGATAGTATAGGTTCAAAACTGATTATGAAAGATAAATACCAAAAATGACATTTATGATATGTATCTCAATATAATAAATGCACAAAAAATATAGAGGTTATTATTGTAAATATAACACAAATAATAACTTCTAAGTATCACTAGCAAAAGCTGAGTCATAGTTGCTTCTACCAAAACACAGTTTTTTGCGTTTTAACAGCTTAAAACCTGATGAGCCCGGACCTGCTGGACCGGGCTCATGCTCGGTCTGGTCCAAGGAACCAGTAATGTGGCATTCCCTAGACCACCGGAGTCAAGACCGCGGACAGATAGACCCCTGAGGTCAAGACTGCGCTCCTCACCGCGTTATCCTATTCCAGACCGAAGGGATCCTGATCGCTGGCTTGGTGACCGCAGGAGGTATGACCGCTCCATCCGTGCCGGCGTCAAATACCTTTGACCGCGCCCAAGATATTGACCGCGGGCTCATACCTGCCTCCCGGTTATCTCACCTGCCTCCCGGTTAATAACAAACCTTACTGAGCAAGCTACCTTACTGGCTCTAACATGCAAGTTGCCGGCTCACTCCCATCGCATTCAATGCGGCTCAGTCAGGCACCTACTATGGCATTAAATGCGCCGCGCCAAATACACGGCTCTAGTCCACATCAGCGACATCCCCTCTGACGGAGGATCCTCCTTCCCTGACAGACCCAATCAGGTGCGAACACGTGTATGCGGTCAAATATCAAAGTACCCTTAGGGCTGACCTCATGGCTTACATCAGCGGGCAGCTCCTCATTGCCTATAAATAGAAGACCTATGTCCCCTTGGACAAGGTAAGTTCCAAATATATACTGTGAGCCATATTACTCTAAAACCCTAAACACTCACACACATTCAAGGCAAACCAAGCCTTATATACTCAGTATTCTTACTCTCGCACCCGAGGACCTGAGTTGGATTAACATCCAACTTTAACCTTAACGGTGCTTCATTTGTGTTGTGTTTTAGGTACATCTAATCACCAAATATATCCTGCCAGATGTCCTTGAACCTCTTTGACCCTGAAAAGCTTGGCGTCATCAGTGGTTCCATTGCCCGGAAACATTTCATTTTGTTTCTCGTAAATTCTTTGTTTTCAGACACCCCTCGTGTTCTAAACAAATGACTGTCAAAAGGCTCTTCTTTTCAGTCATTTTCTTTTTTAAATATGTCTAGGACCTTGGAGAATGCTGGTCATTTGACCATTGAGAGGGATGACCACGCGTCCCCTTCCAATGTCAATAAGGATAGACCCACTACCTTTGTTTTTAACAGGATGGGAGCCCGTTCTCAAGGCCAAAACACCCTCTCCCCTGCTCAAAAGGTTTTACACAGGCTAACCGATGAGGCACGAGCGGAGAAAACCCAAGCTCTCCTAAACACTAGCCCTAAAACTCCCAACAATCCCATAAAGGCCGCCATCACCTCCCCAAACACTCCCCTCTCCCCCGAGCAGATCCTGAAGAGGCAGGAAATCCTGGCCGCTAAGTCCAAACTGGTCGCGGAGGCCATGGCCATCAACGATGCTCAGATGGAGATGTTTGAGATAGAGGCAAACGGCAGAATACCCCTCCCTCAAGGGTCCCAAAGGTTCTCCCAACGATCCCCTGCTAACTCGCTTGCTAGTCAAGCTAGGGGCAAACCGGGATGAACCAACCCTAAACCGCGGTCAGGTGCCCAGACGCAGCGTAGTACATGTGGAGGACAGCGAGGAAGTCGGGGAAGAGGTACAGTCTAATCGCCGTGCGAAGTCCCAAGCCAGACCCTTGGCTCCGGCCAGGGAGAAGGTCGTGACTCCACAAGCTAAGAAACAGAAGGTTGACAATCAGAGCCCTGAATTTGTCAAATTTATGCACGAAATGTGGGAGACCCACCAAAAAACAGCCCAGAGGTGTGGCCGCACCATGGATGCCTTTAGCGACAAGATTGCTCGGGCGCCCATTAAGAAGGGCAAGCCCCCCCCCCCCAAATGGAGACATACGATGGCTCTAAAAACGCCAAGAGCCATATGGGACGGTTTGAGGGACAGATGGCCCTATTTTCAACGGACAAGTCTGTGATGTGCAAAGCCTTGGCTGCAACTTTCACGGGCAAGGCCTTGTCCTGGATGCTGGCTCTCAAACCCCGGTCCATCCAAGCCTACAGCCAGTTCAGGAACCTCTTCTTGAACGCATTTTCCGGAGCAGGCGAGCCCGCTAGACCAAAGACAGATCTTGTCCGAGTCAAGCAGGCCGATAACGAGACCACCAAAAGCTACATCTCTCGGTTCCGGAAAATGAGCGAGCAGATTGTGGATTTGGAAGAGGGTGATATCCGGCTCTACTTCGAGGGCGGCCTCGCCTCCTCATATCTCAAGATGGATTTTGCCTCCAACCGACCTAAAAGCGTGGAGGAAATGTACGAGAGGGCCTCTGCCATTGCTTCAGCCGAGGAACCCAATATAGCCCCTGCCCGCATGCCCACAAAGGAGTGAATTAGCCAAGTCCAGGAAAGTTGTGGAGGAAACAGTTTATACCCCACTCACCGAGTCGCGGGAAGTAATCATGAGAGCCTCAGAATTTCCCCCTCCTCCCCCAATGATCCGAAAACCAAATGAAAGGAGTAGGGCCAAATTCTGTGAATATCACAATGACCACGGGCACGGAACTGAGGATTGCTTCCAGTTGAAGCGAATTATTTAGTAGAGGATCAATGATGGGGAACTAACAAAGTGGATTAAGGGCCATAACAATGCCACCAATAACAATAATCAACAGCGGACATGAGCACCCCGTGGTCCCGAAAGGGTTGAGAGAGACAACTACGATGACGAGTTGGGTGACTATGAAATTAACTTCATTGGAGAGGAGTCTCCATCCAACAAACAGCTCTCCCTCCAGATCCGAACCTTAGAGAAGGTTTTCTTGATCCCTCCAATGGCTCCCGAGGAGGAGCAAGAAGTTGGATTTAAAAGGAGTGAACTTTCCTCCTCCCTCTTTCATTCCACCCAACCCCTCACCATCAGAATGAAAATCAATCGGGCAAACATTGGTCGAGTTTTGATAGATACAGGCGCGGCTAGGGATATACTCTACTACCATACTTTGGTAGGCATGAGGATGACCGAGGCTAACCTGACTCCGTATGCGGGCATGCTGGAGGGATTCACCAATCACTCAGTTGGGGTAAAGGGGATGATAGTGTTTGAAGTGACTATTGGGGAAAAGCCCATGCAGAAGACGACCAAAATCACTTTCATGGTGGTCGATCTTCCTTCCCAATACAATGCCATTCTCGGCATAACTGCTCAGGCCGAATTGGGAATAGTCACTTCCGTTCCCCACCAAAGGGTGAAATTTAACGCCCCGAGCGGGGTTGCCACAATTAAGAACCAGCCCGGGAGATTCCTTCGAGCACTAGAGGAAAAATGGAAGGGAGAGAAAGGTCAGACATCCTGCCCACAGAAAGAGGGCGAGGACAAATCAAAAAAGGGGAAATCCCATGAACTTGTTCCGATACCCATTTCTATTGGCATGCTTTCTTTTCATACAGCAAACGTGGAGCTCAAGACGAGCAGAAAAACCAAACAGTTGTCCCCTATTGAGGGAGGTTATATTGATAGGGGAATTGAGGAAAAGATTGACCGCGAGGTCATATATTCCATGGCAGCGCTGACCGGAGCCCAGGCCAACCCCCCAACCATTGTCATTGACTCCTTGCATAATCATGAAATCAGTGACCTTCGACCTAACGACGAGCTCGAGGAGGTGGTTATCAATTTCCACTTCCCCGAGCAAACTGTTAAGGTCGGGCTGGAAATTTAGCCCGAGGAGAGAAGGATCCTTATTGAGTTCCTTCGAGCAAATTGTGATGTGTTCGCCTGGAAGATAGAAGATATGCAGGGATTCAGCGAGGACGTGATCCTCCATAAAATCAATGATGACCCATCCTTCAAAAACATCAACCAAAAATCAAGGTACTTCTCCCCAGAGAAGGAGATAGCGATCAAGGAAGAGGTTGAAAAGTTGCTCAAAGCAAGGATAATTAAGGAGATTTCCTACCCCAAATGGCTTGCAAATGTGGTCATGGTCAAAAAGGCCAACGACAAATGGAGGATGTGTGTTGATTTCACCGATCTCAACAAGGCATGCCCCAAGGATTGCTTCCCTCTTCCTCGCATAGACAGATTGGTGGATTCCATAGCTGGTCACCGGGTATTAAGCTTCATAGACGCCTACTCCGGCTACCATCAGATCCAGATGGCTCCTGAAGATGTCCGCTCTGTAGCTTTCATCGCTGCGGGCAAGAGATACTGTTATACCATGATGCCCTTCGGGCTGAAAAATGCAGGAGCCACCTAGCAGCGAATGGTCAATATTTTCTTTAAAAACCAATTGGGCAGAAACCTTGAGGCATACATCGATGACATGGTTATAAAGACAAGAGAAAACTCCCACGAGCTCGACGTGGAGAAAACCTTCTCAAACTTGCGCTGCAATAACATGAAACTGAACCCCCTAAAATGTGCATTTGGGGTGAAAGCGGGCAAGTTCCTTAGATTCATGGTAAACCAGCGGGGAATTGAAGCTAATCCCGAGAAAATTCAAGCGCTATTAGACATGAGGCCTCCTGCCTGCCTGAAAGATGTCCAAAAGTTAAACGGGCGCATCGCCGCACTTGGCCGCTTTATCTCGCGGTCAGCAGAGAGATGCCTCCCCTTCTTCAAAACTCTAAAAGGGGGGAAGAAAGCTGATGAATTTGCATGGAGTCAAGACTGCCATCAAGCTTTTGAAGAAGTAAAGAGATACCTCAGGCAGCCCCCTCTACTTAGCAGCCTGGTGCCCGGGGAAGAGCTTTTTCTATTTTTAGCAGTTACTGATCTGGCAGTAGCTGCTGTTCTTGTAAGGGAGGATAATAACTCCCAAAAACCAGTCTACTATGTATCTAAGGCACTATCCGCCGTAGAGGGGCGTTATTTAAATATAGAAAAATTAGCTTACGCCTTGCTTGTATCTGCTCGAAAATTAAGAGCTTACTTTTCTGCACATCCCATAACTGTACTCACTGAGGCCCCGCTTAGAAAGGTTTTATATAAACCAGAGTCCTCGGGGAGAATCCTAGCTTGGTCTATCAAGCTCACTGAGTTCCAGATCACCTACTCCCCGAGAAGGACAATCAAAGCAAATGCCTTAGCTGATTTTGTGGCAGACTCGTCATTTAAACTGGCGGACAGCGACCTTGGAAAGAGAAAGCGGGCAGAGTCAGAGGAAGCCCAAGATAGCTCAGATACTGAGATTGTACAGCACAAGGATGAAACTGCCCGAATCTGGCTCGTGCGGATTTGGCCCGGGCACCGTCTCGCATTTCGTCGCCGCGTTCGGGAATGTCGCCCGGATCCGAGAGGCAGCGCGTTCGCGCCCTGGCATCTGGCTTATTCCCGTTTTGCGTTTTGTGCGGTGTTGGAGGTGTCTCGCTGTGTTTTGCTTGTAGAGTCGCCACGCCGTTTTTATTAAGCCCAAAACATTGAAAAAGGGCATCAGTTTAAAAATAATCTATTTTTGTTGTGTGATGAGATTTTTGAGTTCGGAGGTCAGATGACTCCTCGAAAAGAGAATATTAGAATCTTAGAGCTAACCCGAGTCGCCTCGTAAAAATGAGTCTTTCGGATACCCCTAATATTCTTTAAGTATTGTGTGTGTGTGTGTATGTGCTTTTAAAAATGCATGTTGTATCGGATGTCTACATTGTACACTGCTTTATTGAAATGTATTGAAATAGTAATGGAAGGAAGCCTTACCAATGTTGGTTCTTGTCTATCTTCCGCTGAGGAATAGTGTTTGAGGATGGAATAGTGCTCCGGGACGGACCGAGATTGGTTCGGGATGAGCCGGTTGTCTGCGGACAGAGTTTCGGCGTGCTTTGGGATCGCGGGGATCACTTGGGCAGAGGTTTGGCGTGCGTTGCGATGGCAATGGTCACTCGGGCAGAGGTTCGGCGTGCGTTAGATTCGTCGGTTGGATTCGGGCAGAGTTTCGGCGTGCGTTCGAGTTGCCGGTTTGACTCGGAAAGAGCCGGGACGCCTCGGGAAAGACCAGGCAAGGCCTTGGAGTACCACGAGGGGCCTCAGAGTACCTCGAGAGTGCCTCGGAGCAGCGCGAGAGCGTCACGGGTGTGCTCGGAGAGGCTTCGGAGCACCACAAGGGGGCTCGGAAGGCCTCGGAATGATCCGAAAGGGGCCGGGATTGCCCCGAAGGGTCTTAGAGGGGTGCCTGAAGGCTGGGGGGAGAGGAGAGAAGAGGGAGGTGTGTGAAATGATAGAGGGGGAGCCCTCTATTTATAGTGTAGGAAAATCTGCAATAAGGTCCGTACGGACCTCATAGGTAATCCAAATTTTTAGTTTTCCTCGATTTGAGGGAATATGTGGACTTTAAGAGGATTATGAAATGATGATGTCTGGTGACAAGAAGGTCCGTACGGATCAATATGTCATGCAATAAGGTCCGTACGGACCTATCATGCATTTCAGTAATGATGCACTCCGGGATTTGAGGGAATATATTGGACTTTAAGGGGATTCAGTAATCATTGAAGCAAAGAGGTCCGTACGGACCATGTTTGCTCTTCCAATTTCTGAGAAATTCCTAAAAAGTCCTTTTGTGTTTTTATTCCCATAAAGGTCCCTCCCTTGGTTTGGTTGGGGGTTTTTGAGGGTTTTGAGTGACACGGGCCTTCGAGACTGCGACTGTGTGAGTCTGAGGTATTTCCCGTGTGTTCGGAAGAGGGTGATCCAGATTGGGGTACTTACAGAAGCCCCTCGGCGACGTCACTTACGGAGGAAGTGGGGTCATCGATAAGATAAGGGTCCTAATCTAGATCGCGTGCTGGGAGAGGAAGTGACCGTGTAGGTCAGTGTGTAAGGACATGGCGGTGTCCTGTTGTGTGACCGTTTAGGTCAGTTGGCTGGACCCTGTGATAGGATTCCTACGTATCCCTGGCGGGAATCAAGCCTGATCGTAGTTCGTGAGTATGGGGTGAGTGTCGTTGTGCACGAGGACGTGAGATGTCCTTTTGACTGAAACTCCGTGTGAGGATGTGATGGTATCCTGTGAGTGACCGCATAGGTTGGCTGTGAGGACGTGGTGGCGTCCTGGGTGACCGCATAGGTCGATGGTAGGGACGTGGTGGCGTCCCGGGGTGACCGTATAGGTCGATGGCTGGATCCTGTGATAGGATTCCTACGTATCCCTAGCGGGAATCAAGCCTGATCATAGTTCAGAGGTCGTGAAATTGTGAGTGTATGCGGGCGTGGTGGTGCCCTGAAGTGTCGTGTGACCGCCGAGGTCGACTGTGAGGACGTGGTGGCGTCCTGGGGTGACCGCATAGGTCAGTGGTAAGGACGTGGTGGTGTCCTGGGGTGACCGCATAGGTCAGTGGTAAGGACGTGGTGGCGTCCTGGGGTGACCGCATAGGTCAGTGGTAAGGACGTCGTGGCGTCCTGGGGTGACCGCATAGGTCAGTGGTAAGGACGTAGTGGTAAGGACGTGGTGGCGTCCTGGGGTGACCGCATAGGTCAGTGGTAAGGACGTGGTGGCGTCCTGGGGTGACCGCATAGGTCAGTGGTAAGGACGTGGTGGCGTCCTGGGGTGACCGCATAGGTCAGTGGTAAGGACGTGGTGGCGTCCTAGGGTGACCGCATAGGTCAGTGGTAAGGACGTGGTGGCATCCTAGGGTGACCGCATAGGTCAGTGGTAAGGACGTGGTAGCGTCCTGGGGTGATCGCATAGGTCAGTGGTAAGGGCGTGGTGGCGTCCTGGGGTGACCGCATAGGTCAGTGGTAAGGACATGGCGGCGTCCTGAGGTGACCGCATATGTCAGTGGTAAGGACGTGGTGGTGTCCTGGGGTGACCGCATAGGTCAGTGGTAAGGACGTGGTGGCATCCTAGGGTGACCGCATAGGTCAGTGGTAAGGACGTGGTGGCGTCCTGGGTGTGCAATCTTACTAGAAGATGGGTAATCTTACGAGAAGATGGTTTATGGTGTGACCGCCGAGGTCGACTGTGAGGACGTGGTGGCGTCCTGAGATGGAAATTTTACGATTTTCCGTATCGGGTGGTTTAAAGCCTTCCGGGCTGGAGATAGTGATTTGGGAGGTTTATGCGGTCTTCCGGACCTAGTGGTTTAAAGCCTTCCGGGCTGGAGGTATGAGGACTTGATTCATCTTTTGTCTACGGTCGTGTCATGTATGAGGACTTGATTCGTCTTCTGACTATGGTTGTGTCATGTATGAGGACTTGATTCGTCTTCTGACTGTGGTTGTGTCATGTATGAGGACTTGTTTCGTCTTCTGACTGCGGTTTGCGGAGGCCTGGCTGCCTTGTGCTTCGATTGTGAGAGGCGTGAATGCCTTGCATTTTATCCGCTGGGGGGGAAAGGTTGGACTTACGCTGACTGCCGATGTTCATCTGTTGGGGATATGTGGCCTTGTAGGGGCTTTTTCCGCTGAGAAGGTGACTTCGGTCTTGCTTTGATGGCCGGTGGTTGATTCACCGTCTGGCGTTTTGGAGGCGTCTTGTGCCTTGGGATTTGTGCTTGGAGGTGCTGGATCCTTTTCGTGCTTGCTTTACCGTTTAGTGGGCGAGGTCCGGGCTTACGATGACAGCCGATGGTTGAGTTGCCGTTTAGTGGGCGAAGTCCGAACTTACGTTGACGGTCGGTGCTTGGGATATGCGGTCTTGTACGGGTTTGCAAGAATGCCCTTTTGACTTGTTGGGGAAGGAGTTCGGGCTTACTTCGATGGCCGGTGCTTGAGTTGCCGTTTAGTAGGCGAAATCCGGGCTTACGATGACGGCCGGCGTTGGTTTTGTTGGGTTAAGGACCAAACTGCATTGTGTTGGGTATGCATATTTTAACCCTCCTATTTTGTATTAGATTTGATTGATACCATAACCTCCTATTTATTTTAAGGACTTTAGGACCCTATGTAATGAAGCTTAGACTTCAATTTTTTAGCTAAGTCCATTTTATAGAATAGGTTAAATTTGGGCTTGAAGACTGGAACAAGACTCATTGGATCTGAGGATTTACAGTTCATAAGTTCAAACCGCGTTTTCTCTATTCCTCTTGGAACCGCTTGTGCAAACCGCATAGTGACTTCCTACCTTAGAACCGCTCCTGAACTTCAAGTTCAGTTCACTTGGAACCGCTCCTAACAACCGCCTCTTGGAAATCCTCTTCTGGTATAAACCGCTTTTTGTCAAACCGGTCATCACCAGAACCGCCCCAATGATTGGCTACTTGAAGTGAACCCCTTTGACCATTGGAATCCACGTCAGCAATATCAAATGTCAACCACCATATCTTGTCACGTGACTACTTTTCAGACAAGATCTGCAAGGATCTTAAAAAGGTGACAGATGTCCTAACCACCTTGATTGCAGAGGTCCGATCGGCCTTTACCTGCATCAACAGTTCCAAAGGACAAAAGTGGTTGCTGTGGACCAATGGGAATGCATCAAGGACTGTACTTACAACAGCTGTGTCCAACGGCTATATTCCTGATGCTTGGGTATAAATACCCCCAACCTTCATCATTTGAAGCTTGCTTGAAACTTGAGAAATTGCTGTGAGTTCATAAGAAGTTGAAGCTACGCCGTAAATTCTAAGTCCTTTGAATCTTCATCTTCAACCTTCAAGAAATATTCCCCAGCCCAGAAATCAAGCCTTAACACATTCAAGAATCATTGTGCTCTACATCTCATAGATTTAAAGAGCCTTGATCTTGTTCTCACACACACACCTCACTTGTTTAATCACATAGATTAATCACTTGAGATACACTGGTTATAGTCTTAGGATTTGATCTTCATAGAATAGATTTTAGATTTGAGTATTGATCTTTGTACCTTGTAATCTCTCATACTCATAGTAAAATCACTCTTGAAAATCCAAGACTAACCATCTTGGTAGTGGACGTAGATCGTTTATCGATTGAACCACTCCAAATATTATGTTCTTACTTTCTGCATTTATATTTCTTGTGCTTACTGATTATCTACATTTCTCTCTGTTTGATCTTTATTTAGATATCCATTATTGTGAAATAGTGTTTTGAGTTAACATTATCAAAATTACACTTGTTTGTAAAACTGCACTTGTCAAAACCGCTTTACCTAAATTGCTTTACAAACCGCCTCTCCCAAAACCGCTTTGTAACTTTATTATTCCGCTGTACATTTTATAACTCTAATTGCATTTTCTTATACACTGCAAGAGGTTTTGTAAGTATAGAGGATTAGTTTTAAATCGAGGGCAAAAAATTTTAAACAGCTATTCACCCCCCTCTAGCTGTATTTTCACCCTTGTTGCCACCTTTGGGACCAACAAGTGGTATCAGAGCTTACACATTTTAAAACCACTGTTTTTCAAGCCTAACAGCTTGTGTGCCGATTCAATATGGCAAATACAAAGACAATGACTACTGTTAACTATTCACACATTCCAATCTTGGACGAAGACCACTTCGACATCTGGAAATGCAGAATGCTCATTCATTTGGAAACAATTGATGAGATGCTGGTGAAATGCGTAATCAATGGCCCGTTTGTTCCCATGAAGGCCAACACTGATGCAACCACCAATACAGAAACTTCAGAGGTCAAAAATCCTAAAGATGAGTGGTCGGATGAAGAGAAGAGATTAGCTGCCTTGGACACCAAGGCAAGGCACATCATTTCAGGAACCCTTCCAGTTTTAACTCTTCAGAAAGTAATGTACCTCAAAACCGCAAAGCAGATGTGGGATGCCATAGAGAGCTACCTCGAAGGTGATGACGAATGCAAGGAAAGCAAATTATATGTTGTTGAAAGATCCTACAACAACTTCAACAGAAAATCCAACGAAACCTTGCGTCAAACCTACGACCGCTATGTTGAGGTAGTTAATGCTTGTAGATCTCTTGGCAAAACTTTAACCGGTAAGGAAATCAATATGACTTTCCTATCTGCTTTAGGTTCTAGATGGGTAAATAAGGCTACCTCTCTAGAAGACTCCAAAGTTTTGGGTACTTGGTTGTTAAGTAACTTGTACGCCAATCTTAGAGTCTATGAATTAAAATTAAATCATATTGAAGAGATTGAAGGGAAAATCAAATCGCTTTCCAT
Source organism: Adenophora triphylla var. japonica (assembly GCA_022495995.1). Lineage (NCBI taxonomy): Eukaryota > Viridiplantae > Streptophyta > Magnoliopsida > Asterales > Campanulaceae > Adenophora > Adenophora triphylla. Next base: position 96,233 of record JAFEMH010006625.1, read on the forward strand.
GTCCGTCGTAGAACATGAGGAGAAACCATCTACATCCAATCAAACTGCTGATCCTTCCATATCAACCTCATCACTCATCGAGATGGATGATGATGATTTTGCCATGTTTGTGAAAAGATTCCAAAAATTTAGAAAATCCTCAAAACCTTTCACAAAATCATTTTCAAAAGGCAAACCTCCTGCAACGTTTTCTAAGGCTGGAGATACAAAGAAAAAGAGTGATCTAGTTTGCTACAACTGTAGAAAACCTGGTCACTTTGCATCTGAGTGTCCACAGCCTAAATACGAATACATGAAAAAGAAAACCTCTCCTGCGAAATTTTCTCGTCGCAAGGGAATGGTTGCTGAGGAGGAAGAGAATTCCAAGGAATTGGCAACTTGGATTGAAATGGATTCTGATGATGGAAGTGACGATGAAACCGAAGAGGTTAATCTCTGCTTAGTTGCAGATGCTTCCGATGAATCAGATTCTGAGTCAGTCGAGTTGCAAGATATGGAGGAAGAAGAAGTTTCTGCAAAACTTCCAAATTTTAAGTTGGATGATAATATCAAACTTACTCCTAGCATTAAGATAGGAAATTGTTCGTATTCACGTCCCATTTTCTCGTCTACAAATGCTCCACCTTCAAAAATAATTTCAAAGAAGAAAATTTTGAAAAAGGTGGTGGAAGAGGTTTCTCCCATGGAACATGAAAGGATGTTCAAGGAAGCTAAAATGGTGATTCATCAATTCTCTAATCTTAAGAAAGCCTTAAGCTTAGCTCATGATGAACTTAATATGTACAAGACGGAGAAAACTGTGATGAGATCTGAAATTTCAAATCTTAAGGACCAAATCAAAAAGATGACTCCTCTTGCTGATCAAAACCGCATCCTTGAAACTAAGGTTGCTGCACTTCAACTCCGGAATGATGACCTAGTCACCCAACTCAACGATCGTCAAATGATTATTGATGGGTGGCTCAAGTCAAAATCCTACTCGGATCAAATCATAGATTCCCAAGTTCCCTCTGGAATTAAGGAGGGTCTAGGTTTTGGATCTGAAGAAGAGGAGAAGTGTGCATCCTCTAGTGAAAAGGATGAGGAAATTTTGAAACTAACTAAAGAAATTTCTAAGGGGAAGCATGCTAAAGGCAAGGGTAAAGGACAACAAATTAATTATGTCTACCCAAAAGGGAAGCAATATGGGAAGAATTCTCAGATGAAGCCAAAGGATTCTGAGGATGCAGCTGAAGAGGAAATGGCATATGGAATTGGCCGTATCCCTGCTCCAACCGCTTCTGGTGGAAAAGGTGGTACTGGCAACTCCAAGGCTGATCGCGCCTCTTCTTCGACCGCTCCTCCTGCCTACAAAAGCAGGAATAGCGTTCCTAGAAAATACGTGATCAAACCAAAGCCAGTTCCCTTTGTCAAGGCTGCAACAGCTCCTCCCAAACCGCATGCAACTCCTAAGAAGAGTAAGGAGTTAGTAAAACCTCATGATGCTTGTAGCTTTTATAAATGTTCTGTGTGTGATGGTTTAGGTCACAAGGCTGTAGAATGCCTTTTGCGGTTCACATCCAATGCCAGGAAGAGTAAACCTCCTTCTGTCAAACAGGTGTGGGTCGTAAAGGGTTGCTAACTTCAGGATCCAAGGAATAAAAGGGGGACCTCGTTCTTAATGTTTACATTTCAGGTCCTCTGCTTAATGGCTGGTCACTCCAAGGAAAATGAATGGTATCTTGACAGTGGCTGCTCAAGACATATGACTTTAGATAGATCATTACTAGAAGATGTCATTGAAGCAAGTGGTCCGTCTGTAACCTTTGGTGACAACAACAAAGGAAAGACCATTGGATATGGTATTATAAGGAGAGGAAACCTAACCATTGAGAAGGTTTCTCTTGTTGAAGGACTCAAGCACAACCTCCTTTCAATTTCTCAATTCTGCGACAAAGGAATGCTTTGCAACTTCACGTCATCAAACTGCTTTATCAAAGATAGCATTTCAGGAGTCACTCTACTCACAGGGATTCGTAAGAGTAATATTTACATTATTGATTTAAATTCTGCATGTAGTATTACTAATCTTTATTTTGTAGCTAAAAATGTGAGCGAAAATAGTTGGCTATGGCACAAGAGGTTGAGCCACTTGAACTTCAAGTATCTTGCAAAGATTGGTAGGGAAAATCTCGTTCGTGGTTTACCTAAAGTGGCTGACCATCATCCTGAGAAATGCAGTGCATGCCAGCTTGGTAAGCAGTCCGCGTCGTCTTTTACCAGCAAGACCGCTCCATCAACTTCAAGATGCTTACAACTGCTTCACATAGATTTGTTTGGACCCGTAACCACTGCCAGCATTGGAGGAAATAGATATACTTTAGTGGTGGTGGATGAATATTCAAGATATACGTGGGTTGAGATGATGATTTCCAAAGATGATTGTTATGAAATTCTCACCGCACTTTTTAGACGGCTCCAAACTCAAAAAGAAGACGACATCGTTAATGTTCGATCAGATAATGGAATAGAATTTAAGAACAACAGTGTTGCTCAGTATTGTGATGACCATGGGATTGATCACAATTTCTCAACCGCTGGTGTTCCACAACAAAATGGGGTTGTGGAAAGGAAGAACATGACGTTGATTGAGGCTGGAAAGACAATGATATCTGAAGCCAAGCTACCTCAGTATTTCTGGGCTGAAGCAATCAATACAGCATGCTTCACTCAGAACCGCTCCCTCATCAACAAAACCTATAATAAGACTCCCTATGAGCTTTGACGAGGAAGAACCCCCAACATTGCTTTCTTCAAGATCTTTGGCTGCAAATGCTTTGTCCTCTACAACGGAAGAGAAAATAGAGGTAAATTCGGAGCCAAGGCCGATGAAGGTATTTTTGTTGGGTATGCTAAACATTCAAAAGCTTTTCGTGTTTTCAATAAAACTAGTTTAAAAATAGTTGAGTCTGTCCATGTTACTTTTGATGAGCATTCTATCCTTGAGCCACATTTGGCTCCAAATGTTGCTGATGATTTTGTTGAACATAATGAAACAGGTGAACCATCTCAAACCGCACCTGAACCTCAACCGCAAAATCCAGCACCCTCAACTGAAATTCCCTTAAACCGCACTTTTGAAACCGCACCTGAAGTTCCTACTCCAGATGCAACTCCTAGGGAAGAAGAAGTTGAGAATTCCCCTATCCAGCTTATAGAACCTCTTCGTCAACTTACCTTCCATGACTTCGCTGAAGGATCTAACGACGTTCCAATTGAAGATCTTCAGCAAACCTCAGTCCAACCAGACTTACCCCCGGAGGTTCGTGAAGTCAGCAGTCACCCTCTCTCTAATGTGATAGGTGATCTGTTTTCTGGTGTTCAAACAAGGAGATCGAACTATGACGAGCATACTTCCTTATAATCTCAAGTTGAACCCAAGAAGATTGATGAAGCACTCCAAGATTCCAGTTGGGTCGTTGCTATGCAAGAAGAACTCAACCAGTTTGAAAGATGCAAGGTCTGGACTTTGGTGCCTAGACCTCAAGATCAAGGAGTGATAGGAACTAAGTGGGTATTTAGGAATAAGATGGATGAGAATGGAAGCATCACTAGGAATAAAGCAAGGTTGGTTGCACAAGAATATAGGCAAGAAGAAGGAATCGATTATGACGAAACCTTTGCTCCAGTTGCAAGATTGGAAGCTATCAGAATTTTCTTAGCCTACGCCTCTTTCAAGCATTTCAAGCTATATCAAATGGATGTGAAGAGTGCTTTCCTCAACGGTGAACTGCAAGAGACCGTGTATGTTGCTCAACCGCCTAGATTTGAAGACTCCAAATTTCCCAATCATGTCTACAAACTCCAAAAAGCTTTGTATGGACTTAAGCAAGCTCCAAGGGCATGGTATGAGACTCTTTCTAAATTTTTACTAGAAAAAGGATTTAAACGTGGTAAAATCGATACAACTCTTTTTATTGCCAAATACAATGATCATACTTTACTTGTTCAAATATATGTTGATGATATCATTTTTGGTTCTACTAACGAGTTACTTTGTAAGCGTTTCGAGAAGCTAATGAAAAGCAAGTTTGAAATGAGCATGATGGGAGAATTAACATTCTTCCTCGGGCTTCAAATCAAGCAATGCGAAGAAGGTATTTTCCTCAGCCAAGCCAAATACACCAAGGAGCTAATAAAGAAGTTTGGATTAGAAAATGCTAAAGCATATGATACTCCTATGGCCACCGGAAATAAGCTAGATAAGGATCTAAAAGGTAAGAAAGTTGATCAAACTTTATATCGAGGTATGATCGGCTCATTACTTTATTTAACTGCTAGTAGGCCAGATATCATGTTTAGTGTCTGTGTATGTGCTCGCTACCAAGTAGATCCTAGAGAAGCACATCTAATTGCAGTCAAGTGTATAATCCGCTATTTATCTGGAACCACTAACCTTGGACATTGGTATTCCAAAGATTCGAACTTCGATCTTGTAGGTTATTCAGATGCAGATTATGGAGCTTGTACTATTGACAGGAAAATCACTAGTAGGACTTGTCATTTCCTCGGGAATAGACTAGTTGCTTGGGCCAGCAAGAAGCAAGCTTCAGTTTCAGTGTCAACCACAGAGGCTGAGTATATTGCTGCTGGTAGTTGTTGCTGTCAAATCCTTTGGATGAAGCAGCAGTTGGTGGACTATGGAATCCATGAAGGAAATTGCCCTATCATGTGCGACAACACTTCAACAATTTCAGTCTCCAACAACCTTGTCATGCATTCCAAGACCAAGCATATTGATATCAAGTATCATTTCCTCAAAGACCATGTGGAGAAGAGGAATATCCATTTAGAGTACGTGGGGACAGACAACCAGATTGCTGATATCCTCACAAAGGCTTTTGACTCCAAGAGATTTTCTTTCCTCAGAGGAGAAATGGGTATGCTTGAACTTAATTAAATTCCATACTTTTTTATTTTCTAACTTTTTTGTTGAGTTTAGGATGAAACTCTTAAGGATTGAGACCGCTTCTGTTGAACCGCCTATACCAAAACCGCAAGCTGTCAAAACCGCCTGCATCCAACCGCCAGTTCCAAACCGCTTGATGCAGTCAGACCGCTTGGATCAAAACCGCGTTTCAACAAAAAGTAAATTATGTCTACTTGTGTCTTATCTTTTTTTTTTACTTAAAAAAATGTTCAACTTCTTTTTATTTACTTTTTAGTCCTTATTTTGACATAAGGGTATTTTTGCAAATGTTTTCCCTCGTTTATTTCAAAGTTAAGAGCATTTAATGCTAAGGGGACATGAGCATTAATTTCTCTCATGTCAGCCGTCATTGAGAGAGGTGCAGGAGGTGAAAGGGTGCAACAGTTGGTATATTTCAATCATTCCTTCTGAACCAACTGCCTACCCCCTTCACCCTATATATACCATGTTTGGTGAAACCTAAGAACTTTTCACTGCCCATCTCTGTCATTCGTACTTTCTTCTTCACCAACTCACTCTCTCTCTCTCTAAAACTTTTTACAAAACCTCCATTTTCAAACATTTTCTGAAATGGCAACAACATCAAAGAGACAAAGGGCCTCAATTGTTGCTAGGGCACCCAAGAAGCCCATTCTGGAAATGGTAACATCCTCTAACCCTAATTCTTACATTTTCTTCAAAATCTGCCATTGTTAACAATAGAAACTGTTCGTATGCCTGTTCATGGTTTTTGATGATTATGAACTTGTTTCTTCACCATTTCTGATAAAATTTGTTGGGTTTTGCTCGTAATCATGCCTAGATTTACATTCTGTAGTTTATTTCATGATCAATGCATGATTTGAGTACTGATTTTATGATTTTCAGTTTATACACTTAGAAAACCCACTTTCTTGTTCTTAGTGATTATGGATGATTCTGGGTAAAGGTTGCAATTTTAATGATATATTGTTGTTCCCCTTCCCAATGTGATCATTTTGACATGCTATTTGTCCATTTTGGTTAAGTTTTGTAAATCTCTGTTCTTGGTGTTCATGAATGTTCTTCGTGTTCTTCATGAAACCCATGAACTTTTCTTGAAAAATCATATGTTTTGGATGCCTTGAATCTGCATAGTGTTTTTCAACACTTAGAAAAAATTTCAACTTTTTCAAAAATTTTAGATTTCATTTGGTTTTGAAACCGCTTGTATGCAAACCGCTTATACTCTATGTTTCAAAACCGCTTCTGCTTTTCTAAGCTAACCGCATGCTGAACCGCTTGTTCAAATCTTTTGAAACCGCATGCTGGTTAAATTCCTTCCTTCATTTCTTTTTGAGATTTTACTAATTATATAGGCTGAAAACCAAGAATTTCCTCTCTAAGCACCGCTTGCAGTGTGGGATAAATTTGGATTACAATGCCACGTACTTAAGTATTTTTGTTCTCAAATCCTCATTATTTGTTTAAGTATTCATAGTTTCACTTGGGGTTTGAAATTTTCAAACCGCACCATTGCTCAACCGCTTGGTGCTCAAACCGCATGTGAACTATGAATACACAAATGGATCTAACACTTGGAATTTTATTTTGTAGGATCCAACTACCTTCCTACCAGGTTGGGAAGTTAATGAGGTTGAGCTCAAGACTGATGCTCTAGGAAGGGAGTTGCTGAGGAAGCTCAGAGTTTCAGGCATCCTACCGCTCTTCACCAAAAAGCAGAACTTCATAGTGCCAGCTTTTGTGGACCAATTCTTTGCTACCGCCACAAAGGAATTCAGAATTCTGGAACAAGGTCAGAAAGTTCCATGCCTAACCGCTGTTGTTGAAGGCCTAAAGCTCTCCATAGACTACATTGACATCAGAAGGCTTTTCAAGTTTGGTGTTGGAGGAGCTCCCTTGGAGGTTGATCAAGTAATCCAAGACAATGCAGCTTTAGCAACCGCCAAGGTAGATACCATGGCTAGGAGATACAAGAAGATCCCTAGAAAGAATTTTGGTGAGCTGATGAACTTCATAGGTCATCTTGTTGGAAGATCAGTTTGTGGGAAGACAGGAAATCACAACAACTTTACATCCCAACAATGGATGTATAGTTCTGCTATTTTTATGGAGATCAAGCTGCACTGGCCAAAGATCCTTTACTTGGAAATAAAAGATAGTATTGAGACTTATCAGTCAAAGGTCAAGGGAGAAGATCAGAGGTGGAGACCATTTTGCAGGGTTCTAACCGCTCTGTTGATGGATTTTGATCATCTAGATGAGATTGTCACCAAGAATCCAGAGCTGATGGTGGACTGTTCTTTTGATTCCCTGGGACTGCTTGCATGCCACTCCTTCAGGTATGCTAATGGAGATGCTTTATACAAGTCTTTGTATGATGCAGATACCTATCCATTGAAGGAGCCCTATGAGCTCAGAGATCCTACAACCGCTCCTCAAGCTAAAGGAGCCAAGCGGTCCAGGAAGCCCCAAACCAGAGCAGAACCGCTACCAAAAAGGACCAAGACCGCTCCAGCAACCAAACCGCCCAAAGCTGATGATGGAGCTGGTCCTAGTAAGAAGAAGCAGAAGGATAAGCAGCCTGAAACCATGAATTTGGTGGATGAAGATGAAGAAGAGGAAGAGGATCCAAGTATTCCTAACTTGGTTTCCAAGGCAAGAAGAGCCAAGGATCAGATGGCTGGGGTGACTGTTGAAGAACAGATGAAGGTTCTTCAGGATCAAATTGATAGATTGGCCAAGGAACGAGCTGAGAAGTATCAGGCCAAAGGAAAATCAAAGGAACCTGGAACCGCCTCTCACCAAGAACCGCTTCCAGAGAACCAACCGCCCCCAACCTCTCAAACCTCTCCTATCAAATCACCAACCCAATCCCCAGTCCAATCTCCTTCCAAATCACCTTCCAAGTCCCCCTCCAAATCCAAGTCCATAACCCCTTCCCCTACCAAAACCGCACAAACTCAGGGGGAGAAACCAAAGAGAAGAAAAATGATGGCCAAGAAGAAATCCCTCAGAGGCCAACCTGTCCAACCCTCACCCTCTCCTTCACCTCCCAGAAATTCTCCCCCTCCAACTCCTCAATATTCTCCTCCTCAATCACCTCAAAATTCCCCTTCACTTTCCCCCAAAAAATCCCTTTCCACATTATCCTCTCAATCCCCTTATAACTCACCCCAACATTCCAATTCCATAAACTCCCAACATTCAAACCAAACTCCCACTCACTCTGCCTATCAACAATGGCAGTCCAAGCCCTCTGCTGGACATGCCACATCCAAATCTGTTAGGGATGATCCAACCCCAACCAATTCCCCTAACAAAAACCGCTCCCATTTCCCTACACCTAACCGCTCCAAATCTAACACCCCTTCAAAATCACCAACTCCTCACAACTCACCCATTAGACAGAACTCACCTCCTCCAAATATACCTCCCCAAACCCAAACCGCTCCTGAAACCAACCAATTCCAACCGCCTCCTACCTTCACAACCGCTTTACCCTCAACCGCTCCTCCCTCAGAGTACTCCCAAATTCTCCAAGCCCTTAATCTGATTCAAGGCCAACTTGTTATAAACCAAGGCCATGTCATATCTTTAACCGCCTCAAATGCGTCCCTTCTTGAATCCAACCGCTCCTTACAAGCCAAGGTATATTCTCACTCCCTTGAGTTGGCAACCCTTAAATCTTCTTTGCTTGATGCCATTAAGGGGGAGAAATCTACAGCAATTCCATCATCCTCCTCAACCGCCCCTCCTGACCAAACCGCTTCCTTAATCAAAACCGCTTCTGAAGCCTTTCAGAAATCTCTTGAAGTGGGTATGGTCAAAGCCTTGGAAGATAAAGCATCAGTTGATGAGATGAAAAAATCTTTGGATATCCTTGGAGAAAAGCTATGTACCTCCCTTGAAAAGGATCTGGGTAGCTTAAGCTCAAAATTTCTTGATTTCCTTCAATCCAGACCGCAATTATCTCAAGTTGTCCAGACCGCCTTGGATAATTTGCGTGAGGAAGTGCTTGCTCAGATTGACTGTTTCAAGGTGGACTCCAAGGTTAATTTGGACTGTGTTGGAGATGCTTCTATGGCCAAGTTAAAAGAGATTCAAGAAGAATTTACCGACCGCCTTGACAACCTGAAGACTGGATTCAATACCAAAGTTGAAGCTGAAATGAATAGTCTAAAATCCTCTCTGAAGGTTACTGTTGATCTTGATCCAATGAAGGAAGCTCTCCAAGCTCAAACCGCTTTAGTTCAAGAAGAACTCCACACCATTTTCAACTCTATTTATTCCTCTGTCAATGTGAAGCTTGACATAATCAAGGAAAATCTTGTGGAAAATACCAAAGCGGTTGGTGCCACCAACTCTACTTCTGCTCATTCTGTCAATGCTTTGAAGAAGCTAGAGTCAACTTTGATCAGGACCGCTGAAGAAGTAAGAAGATTAAGGAAAGCTTTTGAGCCAAACCAATCAATAGCTGGGACCAGTGGAGCTGAACATGAAGTCAACAAGCCGCCCCAACAATAACCGCTTTTCCTTAATTGTTTTTTAACCGCCTTTGTAAGTTGGACCGCACTTTCCTTGTATTTCCTTTTGTCCAACTTACTTTATTTTTGTTCTTTGTAACCTTGTAATTTTCCTTCATTCCTGTACTTGTAATCATCTTAGGAATTAATGGAAATTACATCATGGTTCCAAAACCTTGTTCATATCAAACTGCTTGTTTGTAGAACAATGAAACCGTTATTAAACCTCATTCAAATATTTTTCAACTTAAAAATCACTCTTTTGAATTGATGTTTAAACATTCAGTTTAAACTGCACTTTGAACCTAAACTCACATTTTTTAAGTGCACTGAATGCATTTCTATACTCTTCAAATTGTAAGTTTTTCAATCTTTCAATAGTATAGAAATCTATAGCTTAAGCTAGTGTGTGCATTGACTTGGGACATGACTTACCATGTTTATTCTTATGGACATGTTTTTACCAAGTATAATGTTTGCTTTTGCTGTAGTAGGTAATGGCATCAATCAAATAGGGGGAGATTGTTGGGTATGTATATTTTAACCCTCCTATTTTGTATTAGATTTGATTGATACCATAACCTCCTATTTATTTTAAGGACTTTAGGACCCTATGTAATGAAGCTTAGACTTCAATTTTTTAGCTAAGTCCATTTTATAGAATATGTTAAATTTAGGCTTGAAGAATGGAACAAGACTCATTGGATCTGAGGATTTACAGTTCAGAAGTTCAAACCGCGTTTTCTCTATTCCTCTTGGAACCGCTCATGCAAACTGCATAGTGACTTCCTACCTTAGAACCGCTCCTGAACTTAGAGTGCAGTTCACTTGGAACCGCTCCTAACAACCGCCTCTTGGAAATCCTCTTCTGGTGTAAACCGCTTTTTGTCAAACCGCTCATCACCAGAACCGCCCCAATGATTGGCTACTTGAAGTGAACCCCTTTGACCACTGGAATCCACGTCAGCAATATCAAATGTCAACCACCATATCTTGTCACGTGACTACTTTTCAGACAAGATCTGCAAGGATCTTAAAAAGGTGACAGATGTCCTAACCACCTTGATTGCAAATGAGGTCCGATCGGCCTTTACCGCATCAGCCCAAAGGACAAAAGTGGTTGCTGTGGACCAATGGGAATGCATCAAGGACTGTACTTACTACAGCTGTGTCCAACGGCTATATTCCTGATGCTTGGGTATAAATACCCCCAACCTTCATCATTTGAAGCTTGTTTGAAACTTGAGAAATTGCTGTGAGTTCATAAGAAGTTGAAGCTCTGCCCAGAAATTCTAAGTCCTTTGAATCTTCATCTTCAACCTTCAAGAAATATTCCCAGTAAATCAAGCCTTAACACATTCAAGAATCATTGTGCTCTACATCTCATAGATTTAAAGAGCCTTGATCTTGTTCTCACACACACACCTCACTTGTTTAATCACATAGATTAATCACTTGAGATACACTGGTTATAGTCTTAGGATTTGATCTTCATAGAATAGATTTTAGATTTGAGTATTGATCTTTGTACCTTGTAATCTCTCATACTCATAGTAAAATCACTCTTGAAAATCCAAGACTAACCATCTTGGTAGTGGACGTAGATCGTTTATCGATTGAACCACTCCAAATATTGTGTTCTTACTTTCTACATTTATATTTATTGTGCTTACTGATTATCTACATTTCTCTCTGTTTGATCTTTATTTAGATATCCATTATTGTGAAATAGTGTTTGGAGTTAACATTGTCAAAATTACACTTGTTTGTAAAACTGCACTTGTCAAAACCGCTTTACCTAAATTGCTTTACAAACCGCCTCTCCCAAAACCGCTTTGTAACTTTATTATTCCGCTGTGCATTTTATAACTCTAATTGCAGTTTCTTATACACTGCAAGAGGTTTTGTAAGTATAGAAAAAAAATAGAGGATTAGTTTTAAATCGAGGGCGAAAAATTTTAAACAGCTATTCACCCCCCCCCCCTCTAGCTGTATTTTCACCCTTGTTGCCACCTTTTGGACCAACACATTGAATTTGCTGAAATAGGCCTTTGGACAGCCAGGGGCAAAGATTATAAGGGCAGAGAAGTAATTTGGCCACGGATTGCAAGAAGGTCCGTATGGCTCTTCTTCCTCTGCAAAGAGGTCCGTACGGACCAATGTTGATTGTTACAGTTCCCAGGTTTTGACCAGCTTTAAAACCGAGGCTTTTCCCATTTCTTCTTCTTCTAGTTCGTGTACCAGCGAGAGAGAAAGGGAGAAAACTCCATTGTTGTCCCAAAATTCCTAAAAAATCTTCCACACTTAGCTTGAATTGCTTGTAATGGCGGAAGGATCACGGAGAGGACGTCGTCAACGGAGCCAAGAGATGATCGAGCAAAGGATGGAGCTTCAAAGGAATTGCACTTCCTTCAATACTTCTTCGAAGAACCCGAATGTGTTGTATCCGAATTCGGAGGTGCACACTAGGCGAGCTAGGAACGTCGGGGAGGTAAGAAATCAATTTCGCCTTGATTCCTTGCTTGAATTTTTGAATGCTAGAGCTAGGTTTTAGTTTTTCGCATATTTGGGGCTTTCGTTGTTTGCCATGCTTTTTGTGAAATTCGTGATGAATTGTTAAAATTGAGCATGTAAAAATTGTGGGTATGTGATTTTTGTGCAAAAATGTGTAGATTAGCTCTTATTTGTAAAAAATAAAGTGCCTCTCTTTGAAAATGCATGCTTTGGTGTTTTGTACCTTATGCTATTTTCGTATGTACATTGTGAGAAAAATTGTCATGTAGGGACAAATTTTGTGAAAAATGTGACATGTGCCGTGTTTTGTGATGGGTTTTGTCTGAAAGTATGTGCCGTGTAGGGACGGACTTTTCTGAAAATGTGTAATGTAGTGTGTGCCGTATTTTTGGTGACGGACTTTGTGGGGAAAATATGTGCAATATGTGCCGTGTTTTGTGACGGGTTAATTTTGAAACTGTGTCGTGTAGGGCTTAATCCATTTGTTGAGAAAGTGTGTGCCGTGATTTGTGACGGACTGCATGGGAAAAATTATGTGCAATGCATGCCGTGTTTTGTGACGGGTTACATGTGAAAATTATGTGCAATGTTGGGACGGACCCATATATGTTATATACTTTTTTTTTTGTGTTTTGCATTAAGTACTGTGACTGACGTACCTTTGCTGTGTTTACCTGCAGGATGTGGGGCTTTTGTCTGGGAAAGCCAAGAAGATGAAGTCTCGAGGGTCGCTCGAGGCAGCAGTGGAGCTGTGGCAGCAGTTGCCGGATATCTCTGTAGAGGGCGGGCCGAGCCCTAAGAAATTGGTGTATGCTTCCGGCTTGGGCGTGTTCGTGGAGAACCTGGCCGGGATTTCTGATACGAGGAAGAACAAGAGTATCTTCCAAGGCTTGTCTGAGTATTGGTGGGATACCATCCACACCTTCCATCTGAGCTGGGGCGAGGTGACGGTGACGCCCACCGATTTTGCTGCTATCACCTGGCTTTCCTTCAAAGGAGGGCCAGTGCGGTGGAGGGATAGGATAGCCGAGGACGTATTGGCTGAGTTGTTGGGCTTTGCGCCTCTTCCTCGCAGGGGCCTGGGCATGCTGTACAGCGATGTGGAGATGCGGATTACGGCCAGTATTGGGGCCTATTGCCGTGGTACCGGTATGGTGACGGCGGAGCAGCTGGCACGCTCCTTCCTGTGGTTTGCCCTTTTCGAGACTTTGTTCTCGAACCACGCAACTACGGCTCCCTTTGCTCTGCTGGAGAGTTTGACTGATTTGGAGAGGGTCTGTGATATAGCTTGGGGCGAGGCGGGTCTGGCCGAGCTTTATTTCTCTTTGGACCGGTTTAGCCGGGGCGTGGTCAGTTCCTTGGGATGCTTTGGCTTTGCTTTAGAGGTATGAGTTTATTGCTGTTTTTGATTTAACAATTTGTCATTTCTCCGTTTTCCTTTACACTGAGCCTTTTCTGCTTCTGTCACAGGTGTGGTTCTATGAGATCTTCCGGTGCTTCCCGTGGGATCGAGATCCTGGGGCCATAGCGGCCTGTCCGGCTATGTTGGGCTGGGCCCGTCCGACGAGGAGGAGGAGGACCAGTAGGGGAAAGCTCACCATTACCTACGGGGTGGTGCAGAAGCATCTGGGGAGAGATAGCCCGGAGGCGTTTGCTTTGTACCCCTGGGCTCGGTATGAGGCTGATGAGTTCGAGGGTGCTCCCGTGATGACGGCGCAGAGAAAGATGCTGCGGGGCCTGACCTGCGACGTTATGTACTTGGGAGAGAGGGTCTTTTGGCAGCATGGCCCGGGTATGCTCCCCTTGGCTCTGAGGGACCCGCCTTTTGGGATGATGGATTCCCGTAAGATGGATGTGCTGGAGTCTGAGAGGTATCTTGGCAGCGTGAGTGCCGATGAGTTTGTCCTGTTTGGAGAGGAGTGTGGGTCCTTCGTTAGGAGGAAGTTAAGGACGCCACAGGTGTTGGCGAGGGAGAGGGAGGCTGGCCCGCCAGGTCCCCCAGAGGTTCCGGTGCCTGGGCCGAATTTCACATATATACGGGCGACTCGAGGCGTAGGGTATCGGTACCCATGCCCGAGCCGGCTCCTGCGCTTATCGGGTTGACCCGGATGTGCAAAGTGAGTGTGCTTACTCTTTTCCATTTTGGCATCTTTTATGTATTTTTCTCTTTTGTTGAGAATGACTGTATTTCTTTTGCTGAGCATTTCTTTGGCTGCTTGCTTGTGCAGGTCCCGGGGAGAGCCTATGACATGCTGACCCACCTTTATGTGGCGATGAGGTCCTTCGCGAAGAAGATGGCGGGGAAGCTGTCTTGCCGGTCTTCGCGGCGTGTGCCGGCGTACAAGTCGATGCCTTCGAGGCATTCTGTGGATGTTCCTCCACCGAGGGTCGAGCCAGAGCCGCAGCAGGAGGGACCTTCTAGGGGCGGCATAGCATGGATGCCGGGACATCCTCGGGAGCCCAGAGGCCGCCGGTCTTTCACCAGTTCTGGCCTTCGCGGGAGGCACCGGGAGAGAGTTCGTCAGAGCCTTCCTTCTTCGACCCTTTTGTCGGGTTTGACCCTTCCGAGTATCTTGAGTACCTACCACAGGAGGGGGTTCAGTATTCTGACGACGAGGGTGTGGCTGGCGAGTTTGCCGGGGTGCCCGATTTCTCGCTGGAGGATGTTGGTGATGATGATGATGCTGAAGAGTCGGATTAGGGCTCATTTTCTTTCCCTCTTTCCATATCTTCTTCTTCTCTTTTTTTTGTTTAGCAACAGACATTATATGTACCTGTAATAAAACATTTGCATTTGCACCGCAAAATATCCTATTTTAAGATGTAATGCCATATTTCGTGATTCCCGGGAATTGTCCTAGGAATTATTGCTATTTTATTTTATTTGTGCATGCCACGTGAGCAGGGAGTGCGTTTGTGGGTAGTGTATGCTTGCCGGGAATGGCTTTGGCCAGTGTTTGGGCAGTTTGAAGCAAGGTCCTGCTGGGAACAGTGATTATTGGCATGTTTGCTGGGAAAGTGGGACCAGGTTGCAACAAGGTCCATACGGACCAACTTGGTGTGCAAAGAGGTCCGTACGGATCACCTTTGCTTTTGGGAGGGGATAAAGGCTTTCCGGATGTCTGGACTTTCCCCATTCCCCATGTGCAGCCATTTTCGAGCTTTCTTCCCCATTTTCTCTAGGAACCTCCATTTTTGCCATGGATTCTTCGTACGTTCCAAGAATTTTGCCAAGGCTTTCGCAGGAGCGGCAAGCACACTTCCTTGAGCGGCTAAAAATGTGGATGAGATACCGTATGAGGCATCAGAGGCGGGCTTTCGAGGTAAGGTTTCAACTTTGCTCGGTTTGGTCCCTTAAGGAGTTGGTTCCTGATTGGGAGTTGTTGCGGGCTGCCGCGAAGTTCTGGGATGTCAGGAGGCATGTGTATTGATTCTCCTACAATGATATGGTGCCCACCTTCGAGGATTTTTGGGCTTTGATTGGAGGACCGGAGGTGGAGGCCATCTCGCTTCCTTTGATTGGCGGTGCTGCCGTGAGCGTGAAGCTTGCGTGCTTTCTTCGGACTTCGTTGGGAGAAGTGCAGGGCATGATCCTTGATTCGGGTCATATTGACATTTCTGCGCTGCCGGAGCGGTTTATGATTGATGATGAGAGTGACGTCTCTTGGGATGCATTTGCCTTGTGCGTGATAGCGACGCTTTTCATGGTCAGCTCCCTTGGGATATGTGACGGTGCTTTGCTGGATGTGGTAGGGCACTGCAAAGCTGGAGATGATATTGTCCCGTTGGTCTTTGGGGAGACTCTTCATGGTATTGACCGTCGCGGCGGGGATTGGTTCATGAGAGGGGGAAGCCCTGCTTTGCTCACCTTGTGGCTGCGGGAGAGGCTTCAGGCTATGCGTGAGGCTCCGGCATCGTTCAGCTCGTGGACATTTGCTCAGCGTCCTTTTATGTTGGATATGGACCAGCCTGCCTGGGAGAGATGGATGGTGCAGCTTGGTACGCATCAGATCCGTTGGTGGGTTCCGCACTGGGGGATTGAGACTAGGAGGGCCTTTCGGGAAGGGTCCTATGTTGTTAGAGTTCCAGGTTTGTCTTGGTCCTCTTTCTATATTCCGTCGCTTGTCTCCTGGCAGTTTGGGATGAAGCAGGAGCCTTTGTTGGGGCTGGGATGACCTTGCTCTTTGCGGAGGTAGCTCCTCTTTGTATGGCAGCTCCAGGTGCTCTTTCGTATTTTCTGAGGGTATGGAAGTATTCTGCTTTCCCTCCTGTGGTGCTCCTTAGACGTCGGGAGAGTATCGTATTGACTACCCAGTACTTGGCCTGGTATGAGCAGCGTGTTGGGCAGTCCCAAGTGGCCTTGGGGAGCAGGCGTGGAGCGATTCTGGGGCCCGATTGCCGTAGTAGCTATTGCCTTAGGAGTGCCGAAGCACTGGTCGACCCTCCGAATGTTACGGGGACACTTTGTTTGACTACGAGACTAGAGTTGACCGGCCCGACGGGAGAGGTCCTCTTTTGCAGACTCACAGGTAGGAGATCCGAGCCGAAGCACGGGCGAATGAAGCCTTGCGAGCTGCAGGATTGTCTGACTCTTCGGGGAGGACCCCTAATCTCGGACTGAGAGACGCAGAGTTGGCTCGCGTGGAGCGAAAGAGGACTCGCGGGGACGAGGAAGAAAGGGAAGAATGACGAGGGACAAGCGCAGATGGCGCGGAATGACCTCCTAGGTATCCATTCATTGCATTGCAAACACATTATTTGTTAAATGTATTAAGCTGTCTTTTAGCATGTTGTGAACTTGAGAGTAGACCGTGCTTGAACTCATCAAGAAATGTTGTAACCGTTAGTGATTTGTGATTTACTTTTAAAGCTTTGTCGAGATGCAAGATCTCTTGTTTGCTTTTGTTTCTTTCGTGAGCCTCGACGACGTCCATCTTTGGACTTTTCTGTTGTATTTGCGGACTGAAGCAGCCTGGGCCTTGACGGCAATCCCTTTTGCTTGGGCTTTTGTGTTTGGATGGGAGGTTGGATGATCCCTTGACAAGTCGTTTTGATGGTCTTTTCCGTAGCTTCCTTGCCTCTTGTTTGCGTCGGGCTCTTGACCTCTTTATTTTTGGAGCTTCTGCTTGAGCTTCTTTTTTTATTTTTTGAGAGACTTTGCTCGAGCTCTTTTTTTTTGAAGCGCGTGAGGGCAAAGACAAGCCCCTGGCTTGGAATTTGACATGGGTCAGTCGTTTGACGCTGAGTGACCTTCGGATGTCCTTTGATGTTGCCGCCATTGTTTTGACTTGGTCAAGGTGATGGCGGGGGCATGCTCTTGGAAAGTGTGTAGCTTGATGGAGGTCTTGATCGACATTCAAAATTTTGACTTTTTTGTGTATTTTTAGACCGGACCAATTAAGGTTGCCTACGTTCCCCCGGACTAGAGGGCTCAGGTCTGCGTAGTTCGACACTACATGGAGTGCCAAGAGATGCACAGTTTGTTCTTCTTTAGGCGAAGTATCTGCGAAGTTTGCTTTCGTTGACTGGATTCATAAAGGGATTGCCGTCTAGGTCTGTCAGCTTCATGGCACCTCCGGAGAAGATCTTTTGAACCACTAAATGGCCGATCCATGTTGGTTCCCATTTCCCCAGTGGGTTGGTTCAAGTGGGAGGCTTTTCTTTGAGTACCAGGTCGCCTTCCCTGATGTCTCGAAACTTAACCTTCTTGTCAAAAGCTCTAGCCATTCTGCTTTGGTAGGCTCGGACGTGTTCCATGGCCTTTAGTCGTCGCTCGTCTAGCAGAGCCAATTCGTCGTGTCGGCTTCGGAGCCATTCGACTTCGTTGACGTCATTTTCCAGCAGCACTCGAAGTGAGGAATTTCCGGTTGAAGGGGAGGGGCTGCTTCCATCCCGTATGTCGGGCGAATGGGGTTTCTCCGGTGGGCATTCGGCGATGTTCGGTAGCCCTAAAGTGCAAGGTGCAGCTTCTCGGGCCAATCTCATCCTCGAATGGTCATTTTTCGGATGATCCATTCGAGGGTTTTGTTTGCTGCTTCTACGGTGCCATTTGTTTGTGGCCGGTAAGGGGAAGACTTGTGGCGTGTGATCTTGAATTCAGCCAGCATTCTGTCGCATTCTTCTTCGAAGTGGGAGCCGTTGTCTGATATGACCTCGTTCGGGATGCCGTATCAACAGATGATGTTTTCCTTGAGGAAGTGTGCGACTTTCTTGGATGTGAGCACTTTGTAGGACTTGGCTTCGACCCATTTGGTGAAGTAGTCGACGGCTACCAAGATGAACTCGTGGTCGTTGCTGCCCGGCGGAGTGATTTTTCCGATGACGTCAATTCCCCAAGTGGCAAAGGGCCAGGGCGTAGTCATGCAGTAGAGATCGTGAGGAGGTAGATGATTGAGGTTGGAGAACCGTTGACACTTGTCGCAGCTTCGGACAAAGTGAATGCAGTCTGCCTCCATGGAGATCCAGTAGTAGCCCATCCGGAGAATGATTTGCATTAGGGCCCTGGCATTCATGTGGGGACCGCAAGCCCCATTGTGGACTTCGTTCATGAGCTTGCTTGCTTCTTCCTGACTGATGCAGCGTAGGAGTGGTCCTTGGTAGCGTTTCTTGTATAGCATATCCCCAAGGATGACAAAGTGAGAGACGAGGCGTTTTAGGGCGGTGATGCTCTTGGCTTTGACTCCTTCCCTGCGTTGACCTTCTTCGTTCATGAAGGCGGTTTCTCCGTTTTTGAGGTATTGGAAGATCTGGTTGTGCTGAAAATGGCTTCGGACTTGCGTCTCTTTGGCTCTTCAGCAATCTCGCAAATCGCTGTGATTAAAACCTCCTCGGCAGCTTGGGCCTGGTTTTTCTCTCGTTTGACAACATGCTTAAATGTTTGCTTGATGCATTTATTCAATTAATGTGTTTGCTTCTTTGTGTATATGAGTTGTTATTAACTGTTTTGATTAGTTAACTCATCATTTGTTAAAGATGCAATGAAAGGATATTCTAGAAAGGTCGGACCTTTTATTGAAAGCGCAAAGACTGTACATTGTTGATTATGGACTCACGATCTTCCGGCGTAGAGCCATCAGATGACTCGAAAGACATGAATTCACAGATAACATGACTCGAAGTAGACTATAGGCGACGAGGGATTGGACCAGGCTTCATTACTCTTGGCAGGCTGTAGCTCTAGAGGGAGTGGCGATGGTTCTGGTGGCCAATCTTCAGTTGGCACGGATCCCGAAGGATAGCTTGCATGTGGTTCGACTTCAAACCAGATCGCGGAGGTTTTTGGTTGCTCCTCTGATGATGTCCCTCCATTAGCGTTGTAACCTGTCCTTGGGGACCTTGATGATAGAAGTTCTTGAGGGCTACTTCCGGAGGAGGGCGAAGCATTCGGCGGTCGGAGTTGATTCTTGCGATGTTGATCATTTTCATAGAATCCGCCTTTTTATGCAGGATCTTTGCTTGGACGGCGTTTACAATGTCTGGCTCGAGGGCATGCTATCTCTCCTTCCACGATTAGGCTTTGGAGGAGGTTGCGCCGCTGTTCGTCTAGGTCAACACGGGATGTTGAATTGGACTATCTTTGTGATGGTTTGTCCCGTGAGATCCGAGAGTGTCGGCCAGAGGGTTCTATTGTACCAGTGGGTCGGTGATGAGCCAGTTTGCAAGAGGGTTCTCGCCGAAGTAGGGGTCTACTCCTCGGTCAATCTCTATCTGGGCGTCCATCTCTTGATCCTCTCTTAAGCATTCTTCGCAGTCACATATGTCAAAGTTGTCGTCTTGACCCATGAGCTCTTCGATTTCTAGCTCGTCGAGGCTTAGAGCGTGGATGTAGGGATCCACTTCGTAGCGGGACAGGACTGGAGATTCATCTGGAGAAGAGTATTCGGTCATGTTGGGACCTTCTTCTGGGTCGTAGATTGCTTTGGCCAAGCAACTTGCCATTGTCTTTGCTTCCGCGGATTACCTCGAGCATTCCATTGGCATTGATGAATTTCACGCATTGGTGAAGAGTAGATGATACCGCTTTCATCTGATGTATCAGGTCGTCAGCAAGCGCGAGAAGGTTGGTTTGATTTCCACGACTTGGAACTCTACCGACTCCAGTTGTGCATCAAATTGGATCCTTAGATTGATGACTCCTACGATTGGTCGTGCAGTGGAGTCGTAGGCTCGGATTACCCGGGGTGAAGGCCTTATCAGGGAGCGGTCGATACGGAGTCGTTTCAGTGTGCTCAAAGCGATGATGTTGACTGCGGAGCCGTTATCAATTAAGACGTTCGGGAGGAAGAACATCTCTATTTTTATGAGGATGAGGAGGGCCTCGTTGTGTCGATTCTCACATATCGGCAAATCATCTTCTGTGAAAGTTAGACCGCTTCCCGTGCTGCCATTTGACTCAGTCTCCTCTGGGGAGCGTTCGATCCATCCATTGGTGTGCCTTGGTCGGGGCAAAGATCGTAGGGAGACAGTTGCCCTTGGGCGTTCTTGTCTGGATTCCCAGTCACGAGACCGTTTGACTCTGGTTTCACGTTCCCAGTCATATCGGGATAGCATGCTGACGATTTCAGAAATCGCAGGGGGTCTGCTCTTGCTTGGAATTTCGTCAAAACCTATCGTGTTCACCCTGTCGTTTCGGGGGAATGGATTTCCGATGGTATTGGGGCCACGAGGGCTTCCAATTTTCCCTCCTCGATTAGCCCCTAGACCACCTGCTTTAGCACAAAGCAATTGTCGGTGGTGTGGCCGGGATAGTTGTGGAAGGCGCAGTGCTTGCTCATATCCATGTTGGGCTTGGGAGTCTTTGGTTGGAAATTCTCGAGAGGTTTGAGAAGATTTCGCTTCACCAAAGCTTCAAATACTTGGCCCAGAGGCATTTTGAGGTTGTCAAAATGCTGGAACTGTGGGAAGCGAGGGGGATTGTTGTTCCTTGGGGCTGCTTGATCACGGTTTACTTGAGCTCCGTTCTGGATGTAGTGTACCGTTCCGGCTATTTCTTTACCTTTGTTCGGGACAGGTGTTGAAGTTGACAGGTTTGTCCGATAGCGGTAAGATGAAGCAGGGGTTGCTGTTGTCTTCTGAAGGCTCGGAGTCTTCTCAAACTTTGTTCCGGCATTGACCATGGCACGGAGATCCGGATAGAAGTGATGGCTAATCAAGGTCCTCAGGGATGGCTTGAGGCAAGAGTGAAAGATGTCCATCTGCTCTTCCTTGGAAAGTGGATCCATTATCTCACTAAGCTTCCAGTTCCATCTTTTGTAGAACTCGCCTACTGGTTCGTCATCCTTTTGCTCGGTGGCTTGCAAATCGTGGCGGTTTGTCTCCCACTCAAGGTTGGCGCGGTACTTCTCTAGGAAGATCTCGCTGATTTGGTCCCACGTGGAGCGGTTTTCTGCCTTTACGTTGAGGAACCACCTTAGCGCTGTGGATTTGAGAGAATGCTGAAAGTGATCCGCCATCTATTGAGGGGTTGCCCCTT
>JAFEMH010006626.1:0-117618 GCA_022495995.1 Adenophora triphylla var. japonica
TTGGAGGAATACAAGGTAATTTAGTCTACGGAAAAATTATGTTTACGTGTAATCCAAATATAGGAGTGTCTTTGAGAGACAAAGAAATAAATCAAATATTATGTCTAGCACATAAATTTGAAAGACATAACTTAATGAGACAAGGAAACCATCCTTATACAATAACTTATAAAATAGGATATACTTTGTCAAACTCATCATCACAGCATGGAATTTAAGACAAATAAAAGAATAGATATAGATGATCTTTTCAAAGACATAGGGAAAATATCAACTATACCCACTGAGGAATTGACCCCCTTACTAGATACCCGGACTATGGACCTAAACAACAACGAGTAGACCGTTAGGACAAGCTCCTAGACTAATAGTCCAAGAAGAACAAGAAGAAGAACCAAGTAAGAGATCTTTCTCGAGTTCTTAGTAGAAAATATGGTTTACCCCATGAGATGACTTATATACTATATCAAGAAGAATAAACATGGCTGCAAACCAACTAGATGTCTAATCATAGCGAACATCCTCATATTTATCATAAGAAAAGATACATAGGATTAGAAATACAAAACGTATCTAGAGGAGACCCAAATTACCTCTTTTCAGGAGGAAAAGGCATTGAGGGATACACTAAACAGTTAAATAATATAAATGCAGTAGTAGGAAATATACACATTATGTGTAATCTCATTTGCAAAGCCTTAGGGATGAATACATCTTTTTATAAAGAAAACCTTGAAGAAGGGATTCAAGAAAAACAATTACAAATATATTTGCTAACTGAAAAAGAAAGGACAGAGTTACCTTTAATAAAAGAAAAAATAGAATCTTTAGAACGAAGGATAATGAATCTTGAAAGAAAGATTGAAATATTGAATAATATATCTGATACCATTATAAGAATAGATGGAAAGGTCTAAGGCCTAATGGCACAACCAGGAAAGATAGACCGAGTTTATGAAGAAATAATAAAAAGGGAAGACCGATTTAATCAATTAGAAGGTAACTAGAGGGTTCACCTTGAACAATATATTGAAAAAGCCTCAGCCTCTATCATAGCTGAATTGAAAAGACAAATTTCTCAATTAATTGAAAAAATTGATTTAGCCCAAGAAAGAGGAAAACGGAAAATAGAAGAAACAAAAAGAGAACCTATTAGAGAGATTCTTAAACTAGGATGGCACCCTGAAAATCTTGAAATAGAAGAAAAATCTTTTTACTTAAAGAAAAAATGATAAAAAGAAATTTGAAGAGTACTTGAAAATACGCATAAACTACGAGCATATGGATTATCTTGTCCAAATGTTAAGTCTTACAGACATAGAAATAGAAAACCTAGGAGAAAAAAAATTAAATGTTATTGTGGCTAAACCAACTGAAAACTATAAAGTAAATTTAAAAGAAGAAGAAATGGAAGGAAGCTCCAATCAAGAACGACATAGATATAGAAGGAGTCATCAAAACCCATTCAGAGCAGGAGACCATAAAGGATATCATGGAGGAAGCTCACAAAAATTTACTCAATATAATATCCCTGAGGAATATCAACCAACTAGGAGAACTAATCAAAGTAACATTAATCTAAATCTAGACTGTGTCACAAATAGAGAACAATTAATTGAGGAATGGGATAATGAAATGAGACTAATCATTAAGACAGATGAAAATCTAATTAATGACTTTGATCTAATTTTCACCTTAGCAAAGTGCAAAACTTCCGGAAACGTTAGGTTATTATTAGAACAATTAAATGTTTCACTTTTTATTAATGGAACAGGAGAAGAATTCCTAACCCACCTTACCAACTCAATATATACAGTCTTTGTAGGAAAAAACTATTTAACTCAAGGACTTGAAGAAAAAATTAAGAAAGCCGAAGAAGCTAGAAAAAGACTAGTTAGTCTACAAATATGTGATTTATGCAAATTAGAAAGTTTCTACTGTGACTACGAAAAACACCTACTAGAAATAACAATGGGAGAATGGTCAAAATACGTAGAAGACTTCATAAGAAAAATCCCTTTTGCAGGAAAAGCTGTTCTACCTGAATATTTACAATCAGGAGACGTGTTAAGAGGAAGCTTAGCATATGCAAAGTTACTTATAACAAACTTTATGGAAAAGCATTGCGAGGAAATGAGAATAAAGAAAGCTATGAAAAGCACATTTAATAAATGTTGTTCAAACTTTCCTCACCCTAGTAACATGTATGGATGTGGGAACCAGAACAATAATAAATATAAGTATAAATACAAAAAGATAAAAAGGAAGTATAAACTTAAAAAATCAAGAAGATGGAATAACTCTTATAAATACAAAAGACCCTATAAAAGTTTTTTTAGGAAAAATCCTAGATATCAAAAGAAGGATCTTGAGGAAAAACCTCAAGCAAAAGATGACCCTAAGGTCGAAGACAAAAAGAAGTTTTGTCCACAAGGAAAAACTACATGCCGTTGCTGGATTTGTAATGAAATAGGTCATTATGCCCGAGACTGTAAGAATAGTACTAATTATAATAAAATAATAGAAGAATTACAAAGGTTTGAATTAGAACCAATATTTAGTGATGAAGAAATCTCCGAAGGAGAAGAATTCTGGGAACTTACATCAGAGGAAGAAGAAGATGAATCTGATACAGAGAATTCAGAATAATTTACTTAGTCAAACTATCCCTTGGGATGAAGAAACAGATAATACAATTTGGGAAACAGAAAATAATTGTATACAGGTCCAAGTTGGTCCTTCATGAAGAAATTAGTTCTATCAATAAAGAAAGGTTTTTTCATTATTTCAATATGGCAGAAGCCCCAGATGAAAATAAAGAACAATGTTTTTTCAAAATTGATAAAAAGAGAATTTCTTTATATGCTTTCTTTGAAAAAGCTAGACCCGAAATGGTCAAAGAAGTCTACGATTGTGGACTATTATCTATGGTTTATCCAAGTAACAATTTGATTGAATTGAGCTTATTACCAAAGCCTATTTTTCATGCAATCAAGAATTATCGGACCAAAGTCATAGGATTCGGAGATCGAGACATATATGTCAAAGTTACCAGTTCATTATTGGATTGGGACGAAGAAGAATATTTCCTTCCCTACCACTGGATTGAGGTGGGATTAGCTAAGAAAGACGTAAGGTTTGAAATGCCCCGGGCCAAGAAAATAACTGAAGATGTAGAAGAATTGGCAACAGCCTTAAGACCATCAAGACTCAGAAATGTCTTCAAAAAATATACTGAGATTTTTTTGCATGTAAGAAGAAGATCAATTACTGCAATAATAAAGTTGTGGTAATATCAAATTTCCCTAATGTAATTACCGCTCATGAATTGGAAAACATTGCTACTAATGAAGCCAGCTTCCTGGATGGAAAACTTAAAGTATCAGAATACACAAGAAGGCAATGGTGTGACATGGCCCCACCAGACCACATGTGTCCATATTGTATCAATAAGAGTCAAGAAAGACAGAAAATAAGGGATGATGACCACCTCCACTGACTCTCTTTTCGGAGAAGATAAAGAAGACATGTAATTTTGTCCTATAGCGTCGGCTGAAGAGTCTTTTAGATCAATTATGTAAAGGGGACAACGTGCCCATCTTTTTCATCTTTTCTTTATGGACCTGCGTGTCCACTTTTTATCCTGTCGGGCATCTTATGCCTTTTAATTTTAAGTTTCAAATCCGTGTTTGAAATCCGTAACCATTCTCCATCTATATAAGGAGGCATTGTAAATGTTTGAAGGGGAGCAGAAATAAAATTGAGAAGGTTTTCTCTCAAATATCTTTATTCAGTCTAAGTGAAATAGCTAGACATAAAAGAGTGAGGAGAGCTATCCGCGGGCAGTTATCAAACTGTGGCAAGGAGGCACTCAAAGTCTTACACTTATCCTAACCTATCAAGGTAATCTACTTATCCAAAATGAGATGGACTCATAGAAATTTAGATAATATAGATTATCTTAATTATATGATAAAAAACATGGATCTTTGCTGCGAAGTTATAGTCAAATATGGCATTAGCCCATTTATTATGCAATCTATAATTTATGATTTCGAAGAATATCTTGCATATGAAGGAATCTATGTAAATCAAAGAAGAATAGCAAAAAGCTGTCTAAGAAGATCTATACAGATCTTGAAGAAACATTTACCTCCTGATATGGTAATTACTACTAAGTATCTTTCATACCTATTGTAAGATTTTATTATCCTAGTCATATTTGATATTCCAACTTATTGTTTGTAATATATACTATCAATAAAATGTGTCGTTGGAAAAATTTTCATCCCAATAATATAGAATATTTAAATTACATGCGGAGATATATGCAAGCTAATATTTATCTCACTGAGAAATATGGGTTTAGTAAACATATGACCCGACAAATCATTACAGATTTTGAAGAATACATAGCATGTGATTGTGTTTATATCCACCAAAAAAGAGAGGCTAGAAATTATCTAAGACAAAATCAACGATTTTATGAGAAACATTCTCAAACATAGTCCAATATTTTATGAAAAATAACAAAAACAAACTTCGTAGCGAAAAGCGTAGACAGAAGTACCTTGCAAAACGTAAGAAAAGAGATGTCAAAAAATTTGGTATCAGAGCCTGTACCTTCACCGGTATAAGACCCATGGCTAATTTAGAAATTGAAATAAATAACTCTCCCGATAGAGAAGATAATGAACAAGTATTTGATGAAGAAGGATACTATGGCCAAGAACTCACCCTAGATGAGTCACTTCTCCACCAAATAGAAAAAGCAGAGCTTGACTTCTTACCTTCTGAAG
The DNA here is from genome assembly GCA_022495995.1 of Adenophora triphylla var. japonica. Classification (NCBI taxonomy): domain Eukaryota; kingdom Viridiplantae; phylum Streptophyta; class Magnoliopsida; order Asterales; family Campanulaceae; genus Adenophora; species Adenophora triphylla. Next base: position 4,800 of record JAFEMH010006626.1, read on the forward strand.
TTTTTAAGAAAAGGAACTTAATTACTAAAATCTTGAAACCTAGAAAAAATATATGTATAACCTGTATAAGTACTAGGGAGTATCCCTTAGACATAAAAGATACTAATGGGTTAATAAAAATTCCTTTCTTTAATAAACAAGAAATAGATAAGAAGATTCAAACTCTCAAAAGTAGAGAAGAAAGGAATTCCATAGGATTTATCCATATAGGAACGATAAAAATTATGATAAAATCCACATTTAATACAGGAATAGATTCCCCTTTAAAAGTAGCCCTTCTTGATAGAAGAATAAAAAATCCTAGTGAAGCCATATTTGGAGGAATACAAGGTAATTTAGCCTACGGAAAAATTATGTTTACGTGTAATCCAAATATAGGAGTGTCTTTGAGAGACAAAGAAATAAATCAAATATTATGTCTAGCACATAAATTTGAAAGACATAACTTAATGAGACAAGGAAACCATCCTTATACAATAACTTATAAAATAGGATATACTTTGTCAAACTCTCATCACAGTATGGAATTTAAGACAAATAAAAGAATAGATATAGATGATCTTTTCAAAGACATAGGGAAAATATCAACTATACCCACTAGGGAATTGACCCCCTTACTAGATACCTGGACTATGGACCTAAACAACAACAGCAGGAGACTGTTAGGACAAGCTCCTAGACTAATAGTCCAAGAAGAACAAGAAGAAGAACCAAGTAAGAGATCTTTCTCCAGAGTTCTTAGTAGAAAATATGGTTTACCCCCCACAGATGACTTATATACTATATCAAGAAGAATAAACATGGCTGCAAACCAACTAGATGTCTAATCATAGCGAACATCCTCATATTTATCATAAGAAAAGATACATAGGATTAGAAATACAAAACGTATCTAGAGGAGACCCAAATTACCTCTTTTCAGGAGGAAAAGGCATTGAGGGATGCACTAAACAGTTAAATAATATAAATGCAGTAGTAGGAAATATACACATTATGTGTAATCTCATTTGCAAAGCCTTAGGGATGAATACATCTTTTTATAAAGAAAACCTTGAAGAAGGGATTCAAGAAAAACAATTACAAATATATTTGCTAACTGAAAAAAAAGGACAGAGCTACCTTTAATAAAAGAAAAAATAGAATCTTTAGAACGAAGGATAATGAATCTTGAAAGAAAGATTGAAATATTGAATAATATATCTGATACCATTATAAGAATAGATGGAAAGGTCTAAGGCCTAATGGCACAACCAGGAAAGATAGACCGAGTTTATGAAGAAATAATAAAAATGGAAGAGCCTTCTTCTTACTTAGTACTATTCCATAGTCTAAGCATCTTTGTAAAACATTATTGACATGTTTCTCATGTTGTTTTTCTGTTTCAGAGAATACAATGATATCATCTACATATACTGCACAGTATTCAGAAAAATCATTGGAGAGACTTTCATCCATGTGTCTCTGAAATATAGAGGGTCCTTGTTTTAAGCCAAAGGTCATAACTATCCATTCAAAATGTCCTTGGGGACATGTGAAGGCTGTAAGCTCAATAGAGCTTTCGGTTAATCTTACATGCCAGAATCCTGACTTACAGTCGAAGCTGCTGTAGTAATTTTTCCCTCCAATTCTTTGTAATAGTTGTTCCTTGTTAGGCAAGAGATATCCATCTCCTTTTGTATGATCATTCAACATTTTGTAGTTTACTACCATTCTATTTTTTCCTCGTTTTTGTTCTGAATGTTTATTTACCATGAAGGCTGGAGAAAAATGGGGACTCCTGGTTTTCCTTATTACTTTTAATTCTAATAATTCATCAATTTGTTTTTTAAATTCTTCACGATCTTGTGCAGAGTACTGCATAGGCTTGGTTTTTATAATTTTATTAGGATCTAATAATTCTATATGGGCAGTAAACTTGCTTTTGTTAATTCTTTCATCTAAGGGATGTTCAGAGCATACTTTATCAAGCAAATTTTCTATGTCTTGTAGTGAATAAATTGTTTCGAGAGGGTCTCCCTCCCCCTTAACAGAAGTGGAAATGTTATAGCTATCAGGATCAGTGATAGGTGTAACATTTTCAGGATTAGGTGTTGGAAGGGTTATTCCTAACTTTTTACTTGCTAAGAATCCTTCTTGTCCATGGAAATAAGCCTTAGTTATTTTTCTTATGCTAATAGCTATGTTGTTTTTATGAAAGGTGATTGTATCCTTATATTGAGCGAAACGCTCATATAACCTACAGAAGTTATTTCCTAACGTTATGTCTCCTGTGGTTTCTACTTGGTATAACGTTGGAATTACAAATGTGACTCCACTTATTTGTACTTGTATTTGTTCTGCCACCTTATCCATGGTCATTATTTCGTCATTAGCTATTCTAGCTTTTATAGGACTTTTAGTTTGGACCCAGAATTCTTCTGGTATAACTAATTTATTTGCTGTGCACATACTTGCCCCTGTATCTATATACATATCTAAGGAGTATTTTTTATATCCTTTAAAGTAAAAGTATCCTTTTATGTAAATGCTATTGGGATTAGTCTTACTTAAGGACATAATATTTTCATTGGTATTATCTAAAATACAATTATTTTCTGTTTCCCAAATTGTATTATCTGTTTCTTCATCCCAAGGGATAGTTTGACTAAGTAAATTATTCTGAATTCTCTGTATCGGCATTCATCTTCTTCTTCCTCGATGTAAGTTCCCAGAATTCTTCTCCTTCGGAGATTTCTTCATCACTAAATATTGGTTCTAATTCAAACCTTTATAATTCTTCTATTATTTTATTATAATTAGTACTATTCTTACAGTCTCGGGCATAATGACCTATTTCATTACAAATCCAGCAACGGCATGTAGTTTTTCCTTATGGACAAAACTTCTTTTTGTCTTCGACCTTAGGGTCATCTTTTGCTTGAGGTTTTTCCTCAAGATCCTTCTTTTGATATCTAGGATTTTTCCTAAAAAATCTTTTATAGGGTCTTTTGTATTTATAAGAGTTATTCCATCTTCTTGGTTTTTTAAGTTTATACTTCCTTTTTATCTTTTTGTATTTATACTTATATTTATTATTGTTCTGGTTCCCACATCCATACATGTTACTAGGGTGAGGAAAGTTTGAACAACATTTATTAAATGTGCTTTTCATAGCTTTCTTTATTCTCATTTCCTCGCAATGCTTTTCCATAAAGTTTGTTATAAGTAACTTTGCATATGCTAAGCTTCCTCTTAACACGTCTCCTGATTGTAAATATTCAGGTAGAACAGCTTTTCCTGCAAAAGGGATTTTTCTTATGAAGTCTTCTACGTATTTTGACCATTCTCCCATTGGTATTTCTAGTAGGTGTTTTTCGTAGTCACAGTAGAAACTTTCTAATTTGCATAAATCACATATTTGTAGACTAACTAGTCTTTTTCTAGCTTCTTCGGCTTTCTTAATTTTTTCTTCAAGTCCTTGAGTTAAATAGTTTTTTCCTACAAAGACTGTATATATTGAGTTGGTAAGGTGGGTTAGGAATTCTTCTCCTGTTCCATTAATAAAAAGTGAAACATTTAATTGTTCTAATAATAACCTAACATTTCCGGAAGTTTTGCACTTTGCTAAGGTGAAAATTAGATCAAAGTCATTAATTAGATTTTCATTTGTCTTAATGATTAGTCTCATTTCATTATCCCATTCCTCAATTAATTGTTCTCTATTTGTGACACAGTCTAGATTTAGATTAATGTTACTTTGATTAGTTCTCCTAGTTGGTTGATATTCCTCAGGGATATTATATTGAGTAAATTTTTGTGAGCTTCCTCCATGATATCCTTTATGGTCTCCTGCTCTGAATGGGTTTTGATGACTCCTTCTATATCTATGTCGTTCTTGATTGGAGCTTCCTTCCATTTCTTCTTCTTTTAAATTTACTTTATAGTTTTCAGTTGGTTTAGCCACAATAACATTTAATTTTTCTTCTCCTAGGTTTTCTATTTCTATGTCTGTAAGACTTAACATTTGGACAGTATAATCCATATGCTCAGAGCTATGCGTATTTTCGAAGTACTCTTCAAATTTCTTTTTTATCATTTTTTCTTTAAGTAAAAAGATTTTTCTTCTATTTCAAGATTTTCAGGGTGCCATCCTAGTTTAAGAATCTCTCTATTAGGTTCTCTTTTTGTTTCTTCTATTTTCCGTTTTGCCTCTTTCTTGGGCTAAATCAATTTTTTCAATTAATTGAGAAATTTGTCTTTTCAATTCAGCTATGATAGAGGCTGAGGCTTTTTCAATATATTGTTCAAGGCGAACCCTCTGGTTACCTTCTAATTGATTAAATCGGTCTTCCATTTTTATTATTTCTTCATAAACTCGGTCTATCTTTCCTGGTTGTGCCATTAGGCCTTAGACCTTTCCATCTATTCTTATAATGGTATCAGATATATTATTCAATATTTCAATCTTTCTTTCAAGATTCATTATCCTTCATTCTAAAGATTCTATTTTTTTCTTTTATTAAAGGTAACTCTGTCCTTTCTTTTTCAGTTAGCAAATATATTTGTAATTGTTTTTCTTGAATCCCTTCTTCAAGGTTTTCTTTATAAAAAGATGTATTCATCCCTAAGGCTTTGCAAAAGAGATTACACATAATGTGTATATTTTCTACTACTGCATTTATATTATTTAACTGTTTAGTGCATCCCTCAATGCCTTTTCCTCCTGAAAAGAGGTAATTTGGGTCTCCTCTAGATACGTTTTATATTTCTAATCCTATGTATCTTTTCTTATGATAAATATGAGGATTTTCTCTATGATTAGACATCTAGTTGGTTTGCAGCCATGTTTATTCTTCTTGATATAGTATATAAGTCATCTGTGGGGGGTAAACCATATTTTCTACTAAGAACTCTGGAGAAAGATCTCTTACTTGGTTCTTCTTCTTGTTCTTCTTGGACTATTAGTCTAGGAGCTTGTCCTAACAGTCTCCTGCTGTTGTTGTTTAGGTCCATAGTCCAGGTATCTAGTAAGGGGGTCAATTCCCTAGTGGGTATAGTTGATATTTTCCCTATGTCTTTGAAAAGATCATCTATATCTATTCTTTTATTTGTCTTAAATTCCATACTGTGATGAGAGTTTGACAAAGTATATCCTATTTTATAAGTTATTGTATAAGGATGGTTTCCTTGTCTCATTAAGTTATGTCTTTCAAATTTATGTGCTAGACATAATATTTGATTTATTTCTTTGTCTCTCAAAGACACTCCTATATTTGGATTACACGTAAACATAATTTTTCCGTAGGCTAAATTACCTTGTATTCCTCCAAATATGGCTTCACTAGGATTTTTTATTCTTCTATCAAGAAGGGCTACTTTTAAAGGGGAATCTATTCCTGTATTAAATGTGGATTTTATCATAATTTTTATCGTTCCTATATGGATAAATCCTATGGAATTCCTTTCTTCTCTACTTTTGAGAGTTTGAATCTTCTTATCTATTTCTTGTTTATTAAAGAAAGGAATTTCTATTAACCCATTAGTATCTTTTATGTCTAAGGGATACTCCCTAGTACTTATACAGGTTATACATATATTTTTTTTAGGTTTCAAGATTTTAGTAATTAAGTTCTTTTTCTTAAAAACTTCAGAGGGTAAGAGGTCAAGCTCTGCTTTTTCTATTTGGTGGAGAAGTGACTCATCTAGGGTGAGTTCTTGGCCATAGTATCCTTCTTCATCAAATACTTGTTCATTATCTTCTCTATCGGGAGAGTTATTTATTTCAATTTCTAAATTAGCCATGGGTCTTATACCGGTGAAGGTACAGGCTTTGATACCAAATTTTTTGACATCTCTTTTCTTACGTTTTGCAAGGTAGTTCTGTCTACGCTTTTCGCTACGAAGTGTGTTTTTGTTATTTTTCATAAAATATTGGACTATGTTTGAGAATGTTTCTCATAAAATCGTTGAGTTTGTCTTAGATAATTTGAGCCTTTTTCAACTACAGAAAAACTTTGGCCCTAAATGACCAAAAAACTTATAGTCAAATGATCCAGTCAAAACCTTCACCTAGCATAAAACCACAAATCCATACACCAAAAGCCCCTGAGCCCAAGTCCCAAGTCCATGAGGCTATAAGAAACAGAATTAACAGGTCCAAGTTGGTCCTTCATGAAGAAATTAGTTCTATCAATAAAGAAAGGTATTTTCATTATTTCAATATGGCAGAAGCCTCAGATGAAAATAAAGAACAATGTTTTTTCACAATTGATAAAAAGAGAATTTCTTTATATGCTTTCTTTGAAAAAGCTAGACCCGAAATGGTCAAAGAAGTCTACGATTGTGGACTACTATCTATGGTTTATCCAAGTAACAATTTGATTGAATTGAGCTTATTACCAAAGCCTATTTTTCATGCAATCAAGAATTATCGGACCAAAGTCATAGGATCCGGAGATCGAGACATATATGTCAAAGTTACCGAGTTCATTATTGGATTGGGACGAAGAAGAATATTTCCTTCCCTACCCTTTGGATTGAGGTGGGATTAGCTAAGAAAAGATGTAAGGTTTGAAATGCCCCCGGAGCCAAGAAAATAATTGAAGATGTAGAAGAATTGGCAACGGCCTTAAGACCATCAAGACTCGAAATGTCTACAAAAAATATGCTTGAGATTTTTCAAGACAGTAAGAAGAAAATCAATTACTGCAATAATAAAGTTGTGGTAATATCAAATTTCCCTAATGTAATTACCGCTCATGAATTGGAAAACATTGCTACTAATGAAGCCGGCTTCTGGATGGAAAACTTAAAGTATCGAGAATACACAAGAAGGCAATGGTGTGACATGGCCCCACCGGACCACATGTGTCCATATTGTATCAATAAGAGTCAAGAAAGACGAAAATAAGGGATGATGAGACCACCTCCACCGACTCTCTTTTCGGAGAAGATAAAGAAGACATGTAATTTTTGTCCTATAGCGTCTGAAGAATCTTTTAGATCAATTATGTAAAGGGGACAACGTGCCCATCTTTTCATCTTTTCTTTATGGACTCAAGCGTGTCCACTTTTTATCCTTTGTCGGGCATCTTATGCCTTTTAATTTTAAGTTTCAAATCCGTGTTTGAAATCCGTAACCATCCTCCATCTATATAAGGAGGCATTGTAAATGTTTGAAGGGGAGCAGAAATAAAATTGAGAAGGTTTTCTCTCAAATATCTTTATTCAGTCTAAGTGAAATAGCTAGACATAAAAGAGTGAGGAGAGCAATCCGCGGGCAGTTATCAAACTGTGGCAAGGAGGCACTCAAAGTCTTACACTTATCCTAACCTATCAAGGTAATCTAATTATCCAAAATGAGATGGACTCATAGAAATTTAGATAATATAGATTATCTTAATTATATGATAAAAACATGGATGCTGCTGCAGAAGTTATAGTCAAATATGGCATTAGCCCATTTATTATGCAATCTATAATTTATGATTTCGAAGAATATCTTGCATATGAAGGAATCTATGTAAATCAAAGAAGAATAGCAAAAAGCTGTCTAAGAAGATCTATACAGATCTTGAAGAAACATTTACCTCCTGATATGGTAATTACTACTAAGTATCTTTCATACCTATTGTAAGATTTTATTATCCTAGTCATATTTGATATTCCAACTTATTGTTTGTAATATATACTATCAATAAAATGTGTCGTTGGAAAAATTTTCATCCCAATAATATAGAATATTTAAATTACATGCGGAGATATATGCAAGCTAATATTTATCTCACTGAGAAATATGGGTTTAGTGAACATATGACCCGACAAATCATTACAGATTTTGAAGAATACATAGCATGTGATTGTGTTTATATCCACCAAAAAAGAGAGGCTAGAAATTATCTAAGACAAACTCAACGATTTTATGAGAAACATTCTCAAACATAGTCCAATATTTTATGAAAAATAACAAAAACAAACTTCGTAGCGAAAAGCGTAGACAGAAGTACCTTGCAAAACGTAAGAAAAGAGATGTCAAAAAATTTGGTATCAGAGCCTGTACCTTCACCGGTACAAGACCCATGGCTAATTTAGAAATTGAAATAAATAACTCTCCCGATAGGGAAGATAATGAACAAGTATTTGATGAAGAAGGATACTATGGCCAAGAACTCACCCTAGATGAGTCACTTCTCCACCAAATAGAAAAAGCAGAGCTTGACCTCTTACCCTCTGATGTTTTTAAGAAAAAGAACTTAATTACTAAAATCTTGAAACCTAGAAAAAATATATGTATAACCTGTATAAGTACTAGGGAGTATCCCTTAGACATAAAAGATACTAATGGGTTAATAGAAATTCCTTTCTTTAATAAACAAGAAATAGATAAGAAGATTCAAACTCTCAAAAGTAGAGAAGAAAGGAATTCCATAGGATTTATCCATATTGGAACGATAAAAATTATGATAAAATCCACATTTAATACAGGAATAGATTCCCCTTTAAAAGTAGCCCTTCTTGATAGAAGAATAAAAAATCCTAGTGAAGCCATATTTGGAGGAATACAAGGTAATTTAGCCTACGGAAAAATTATGTTTACGTGTAATCCAAATATAGGAGTGTCTTTGAGAGACAAAGAAATAAATCAAATATTATGTCTAGCACATAAATTTGAAAGACATAACTTAATGAGACAAGGAAACCATCCTTATACAATAACTTATAAAATAGGATATACTTTGTCAAACTCTCATCACAGTAGGGATGGCAACGGGGCGGGTTCGGGACGGGTTTTTCATTTCCCAAACCTGCCCCTATAGTCATCTAACCTTTCCCGAACCCGCCCCGCCCCGGTAATTGGACTACCCGAACCCGCCCCGCCCCGCCCCGCCCCGAAAATCACTTGCCATGTCTATGTGAAATCAGAATGGATCAGTTTGTAGTGACTGGGTTAGTTAATCTTTATGCAAAGTGTGGTGCATTGGACTTGGCAAGACATGTTCACACTTGACAGCAATACCATGAACTTGCATTCCAAATTCCAAGCATTCTAATGCAACACAAGCACCCAATACACTTGCTGCCCAACCACTAACCAAAGAGCCACACAAACCAGCCTTACTTTAGCAGAAGGCAGCAGGGGTATTTCAGTAATTTCATACTTAATCGGGGCGGGTTCGGGGCGGGGCGGGGTAAACCCGAACCCTAGCAAAACCCGTCGGGTTTTCAAAATTGGATCCCAAACCCGGCCTATTAGGGTCGGGTCTTTTCGGGTTCGGGGCGGGTTCGGGTTTTTTGCCATCCCTACATCACAGTATGGAATTTAAGACAAATAAAAGAATAGATATAGATGATCTTTTCAAAGACATAGGGAAAATATCAACTATACCCACTAGGGAATTGACCCCCTTACTAGATACCTAGACTATGGACCTAAACAACAACAGCAGGAGACTGTTAGGACAAGCTCCTAGACTAATAGTCCAAGAAGAACAAGAAGAAGAACCAAGTAAGAGATCTTTCTCCAGAGTTCTTAGTAGAAAATATGGTTTACCCCCCACAGATGACTTATATACTATATCAAGAAGAATAAACATGGCTGCAAACCAACTAGATGTCTAATCATAGCGAACATCCTCATATTTATCATAAGAAAAGATAGATAGGATTAGAAATACAAAACATATCTAGAGGAGACCCAAATTACCTCTTTTCAGGAGGAAGAGGCATTGAGGGATGCACTAAACAGTTAAATAATATAAATGCAGTAGTAGAAAATATACACATTATGTGTAATCTCATTTGCAAAGCCTTAGGGATGAATACATCTTTTTATAAAGAAAGATTGAAATATTGAATAATATATCTGATACCATTATAAGAATAGATGGAAAGGTCTAAGGCCTAATGGCACAACCAGGAAAGATAGACCGAGTTTATGAAGAAATAATGAAAATGGAAAACCGATTTAATCAATTAGAAGGTAACCAGAGGGTTCACCTTGAACAATATATTGAAAAAGCCTCAGCCTCTATCATAGCTGAATTGAAAAGACAAATTTCTCAATTAATTGAAAAAATTGATTTAGCCCAAGAAAGAGGAAAACGGAAAATAGAAGAAACAAAAAGAGAAACTAATAGAGAGATTCTTAAACTAGGATGACACCCTGAAAATCTTGAAATAGAAGAAAAATCTTTTTACTTAAAGAAAAAATGATAAAAAAGAAATTTGAAGAGTACTTCGAAAATACGCATATCTAGCTTCTTCGGCTTTCTTAATTTTTTCTTCAAGTCCTTGAGTTAAATAGTTTTTTCCTACAAAGACTGTATATATTGAGTTGGTAAGGTGGGTTAGGAATTCTTCTCCTGTTCCATTAATAAAAAGTGAAACATTTAATTGTTCTAATAATAACCTAACGTTTCCGGAAGTTTTGCACTTTGCTAAGGTGAAAATTAGATCAAAGTCATTAATTAGATTTTCATCTGTCTTAATGATTAGTCTCATTTCATTATCCCATTCCTCAATTAATTGTTCTCTATTTGTGACACAGTCTAGATTTAGAATAATGTTACTTTGATTAGTTCTCCTAGTTGGTTGATATTCCTCAGGGATATTATATTGAGTAAATTTTTGTGAGCTTCCTCCATGATATCCTTTATGGTCTCCTGCTCTGAATGGGTTTTGATGACTCCTTCTATATCTATGTCGTTCTTGATTGGAGCTTCCTTCCATTTCTTCTTCTTTTAAATTTACTTTATAGTTTTCAGTTGGTTTAGCCACAATAACATTTAATTTTTCTTCTCCTAGGTTTTCTATTTCTATGTCTGTAAGACTTAACATTTGGACAGTATAATCCATATGCTCAAAGCTATGCGTATTTTCGAAGTACTCTTCAAATTTCTTTTTTATCATTTTTTCTTTAAGTAAAAAGATTTTTCTTCTATTTCAAGATTTTCAGGGTGCCATCATAGTTTAAGAATCTCTCTATTAGGTTCTCTTTTTGTTTCTTCTATTTTCCGTTTTCCTCTTTCTTGGGCTAAATCAATTTTTTCAATTAATTGAGAAATTTGTCTTTTCAATTCAGCTATGATAGAGGCTGAGGCTTTTTCAATATATTGTTCAAGGTGAACCCTCTGGTTACCTTCTAATTGATTAAATCGGTCTTCCATTTTTATTATTTCTTCATAAACTCGGTCTATCTTTCCTGGTTGTGCCATTAGGCCTTAGACCTTTCCATCTATTCTTATAATGGTATCAGATATATTATTCAATATTTTAATCTTTCTTTCAAGATTCATTATCCTTCGTTCTAAAGATTCTATTTTTTTCTTTTATTAAAGGTAACTCTGTCCTTTCTTTTTCAGTTAGGAAATATATTTGTAATTGTTTTTCTTGAATCCCTTCTTCAAGGTTTTCTTTATAAAAAGATGTATTCATCCCTAAGGCTTTGCAAATGAGATTACACACAATATGTATATTTCCTACTACTGCATTTATATTATTTAACTGTTTAGTGCATCCCTCAATGCCTTTTCCTCCTGAAAAGAGGTAATTTGGGTCTCCTCTAGATACGTTTTGTATTTCTAATCCTATGTATCTTTTCTTATGATAAATATGAGGATGTTCGCTATGATTAGACATCTAGTTGGTTTGCAGCCATGTTTATTCTTTTTGATATAGTATATAAGTCATCTGTGGGGGGTAAACCATATTTTCTACTAAGAACTCTGGAGAAAGATCTCTTACTTGGTTCTTCTTCTTGTTCTTCTTGGACTATTAGTCTAGGAGCTTGTCCTAACAGTCTCCTGCTGTTGTTGTTTAGGTCCATAGTCCAGGTATCTAGTAAGGGGGTCAATTCCCTAGTGGGTATAGTTGATATTTTCCCTATGTCTTTGAAAAGATCATCTATATCTATTCTTTTATTTGTCTTAAATTCCATACTGTGATGAGAGTTTGACAAAGTATATCCTATTTTATAAGTTATTGTATAAGGATGGTTTCCTTGTCTCATTAAGTTATGTCTTTCAAATTTATGTGCTAGACATAATATTTGATTTATTTCATTGTCTCTCAAAGACACTCCTATATTTGGATTACACGTAAATATAATTTTTTCGTAGGCTAAATTACCTTGTATTCCTCCAAATATGGCTTCACTAGGATTTTTTATTCTTCTATCAAGAAGGGCTACTTTTAAAGGGGAATCTATTCCTGTATTAAATGTGAATTTTATCATAATTTTTATCGTTCCTATATGGATAAATCCTATGGAATTTCTTTCTTCTCTACTTTTGAGAGTTTGAATCTTCTTATCTATTTCTTGTTTATTAAAGAAAGGAATTTCTATTAACCCATTAGTATCTTTTATATCTAAGGGATACTCCCTAGTGCTTATACAGGTTATACATATTTTTTCTAGGTTTCAAGATTTTAGTAATTAAGTTCCTTTTCTTAAAAACTTCAGAGGGTAAGAGGTCAAGCTCTGCTTTTTCTATTTGGTGGAGAAGTGACTCATCTAGGGTGAGTTCTTGGCCATAGTATCCTTCTTCATCAAATACTTGTTCATTATCTTCTCTATCGGGAGAGTTATTTATTTCAATTTCTAAATTAGCCATGGGTCTTATACCGGTGAAGGTACAGGCTCTGATACCAAATTTTTTGACATCTCTTTTCTTACGTTTTACAAGGTACTTCTGTCTACGCTTTTCGCTACGAAGATTGTTTTTGTTATTTTTCATAAAATATTGGACTATGTTTGAGAATGTTTCTCATAAAATCATTGAGTTTGTCTTAGATAATTTCTAGCCTCTCTTTTTTGGTGGATATAAACACAATCACATGCTATGTATTCTTCAAAATCTGTAATGATTTGTCGGGTCATATGTTTACTAAACCCATATTTCTCAGTGAGATAAATATTAGCTTGCATATATCTCCGCATGTAATTTAAATATTCTATATTATTGGGATGAAAATTTTTCCAACGACACATTTTATTGATAGTATATATTACAAACAATAAGTTGGAATATCAAATATGACTAGGATAATAAAATCTTACAATAGGTATGAAAGATACTTAGTAGTAATTACCATATCAGGAGGTAAATGTTTCTTCAAGATCTGTATAGATCTTCTTAGACAGCTTTTTGCTATTCTTCTTTGATTTACATAGATTCCTTCATATGCAAGATATTCTTCGAAATCATATTAAAGGTAACTCTGTCCTTTCTTTTTCAGTTAGCAAATATATTTGTAATTGTTTTTCTTGAATCCCTTCTTCAAGGTTTTCTTTATAAAAAGATGTATTCATCCCTAAGGCTTTGCAAATGAGATTACACATAATGTGTATATTTCCTACTACTGCATTTATATTATTTAACTGTTTAGTGCATCCCTCAATGCCTTTTTCTCCTGAAAAGAGGTAATTTGGGTCTCCTCTAGATACGTTTTGTATTTCTAATCCTATGTATCTTTTCTTATGATAAATATGAGGATGTTCGCTACGATTAGACATCTAGTTGGTTTGCAGCCATGTTTATTCTTCTTGATATAGTATATAAGTCATCTGTGGGGGGTAAACCATATTTTCTACTTCTGTCTACGCTTTTCGCTACGAAGTTTGTTTTTGTTATTTTTCATAAAATATTTGACTATGTTTGAGAATGTTTCTCATAAAATCGTTGAGTTTGTCTTAGATAATTTCTAGCCTCTCTTTTTTGGTGGATATAAACACAATCACATGCTATGTATTCTTCAAAATCTGTAATGATTTGTCGGGTCATATGTTCACTAAACCCATATTTCTCAGTGAGATAAATATTAGCTTGCATATATCTCCGCATGTAATTTAAATATTCTATATTATTGGGATGAAAATTTTTCCAACGACACATTTTATTGATAGTATATATTACAAACAATAAGTTGGAATATCAAATATGACTAGGATAATAAAATCTTACAATAGGCATGAAAGATACTTAGTAGTAATTACCATATCAGGAGGTAAATGTTTCTTCAAGATCTGTATAGATCTTCTTAGACAGCTTTTTGCTATTCTTCTTTGATTTACATAGATTCCTTCATATGCAAGATATTCTTCAAAATCATAAATTATAGATTGCATAATAAATGGGCTAATGCCATATTTGACTATAACTTCTGCAGCAGCACCCATGTTTTTTATCATATAATTAAGATAATCTATATTATCTAAATTTCTATGAGTCCATCTCATTTTGGATAAGTAGATTACCTTGATATGTTAGGATAAGTGTAAGACTTTGAGTGCCTCCTTGCCACAGTTTGATAACTGCCCGCGGATTGCTCTCCTCACTCTTTTATGTCTAGCTATTTCACTTAAACTGAATAAAGATATTTGAGAGAAAACCTTCTCAATTTTATTTATGCTCCCCTTCAAACATTTACAATGCCTCCTTATATCGATGGAGGATGGTTACGGATTTCAAACACGGATTTGAAACTTAAAATTAAAAGGCATAAGATGCCCGACAGGATAAAAAGTGGACACGCAGGTCCATAAAGAAAAGATGAAAAAGATGGGCACGTTGTCCCCTTTACATAATTGATCTAAAAGATTCTTCAGACGCTATAGGACAAAATTACATGTCTTCTTTATCTTCTCAGAAAGAGAGTCGGTGGAGGTGGTCTCATCATCCCTTATTTTCTGTCTTTCTTGACTCTTATTGATACAATATGGACACATGTGGTGCTGGTGGGGCCATGTCACACCATTGCCTTCTTGTGTATTACGATACTTTAAGTTTTCCATCCAGAAGTGGCTTCATTAGTAGCAATGTTTTCCAATTCATGAGCGGTAATTACATTAGGGAAATTTGATATTACCACAACTTTATTATTGAAGTAATTGATCTTCTTCTTACTGTCTGAAAAAATCTCAGTATATTTTTTGTAGACATTTCTGAGTCTTGATGGTCTTAAGGCTGTTGCCAATTCTTCTACATCTTCAGTTATTTTCTTGGCCTGGGGCATTTCAAACCTTACGTCTTTCGTAGCTAATCCCACCTCAATCCAGTGGTAGGGAAGGAAATATTCTTCTTCGTCCCAATCCAATAATGAACTGGTAACTTTGACATATATGTCTCGATCTCCGGATCCTATGACTTTGGTCCGATAATTCTTGATTGCATGAAAAATAGGCTTTGGTAATAAGCTCAATTCAATCAAATTGTTACTTGGATAAACCATAGATAATAGTCCACAATCGTAGACTTCTTTGACCATTTCGGGTCTAGCTTTTTCAAAGAAAGCATATAAAGAAATTCTCTTTTTATCAATTGTGAAAAAAACAATGTTCTTTATTTTCATCTGAGGCTTCTGCCATATTGAAATAATGAAAAAACCTTTCTTTATTGATAGAACTAATTTCTTCATGAAGGACCAACTTGGACCTGTTAATTCTGTTTCTTATAGCCTCATGGACTTGGGACTTGGGCTCGGGGCTTTTGGTGTATGGATTTGTGGTTTTATGCTAGGTGAAGGTTTTGACTGGATCATTTGACTATAAGTTTTTTGGTCATTTAGGGCCAAAGTTTTTCTGTAGTTGAAAAAGGCTCTTTGGGCCTCTTCGGGGTTATTAAATGATTGATGATGGTTATTTCCTATTAAAGGAGCTATTTTTGCCCATTCGGTATAGATACCTTGGTTAGGGCCTGAATAAAGGACATAATATTTGGAAATCTTTTTGGTTTGGGGAGAAAAAGAAAGTTCCTCGGTAGTCTTATTTTCCGAGAAAGGCTGGGACGGATTTTCCTTTGAAAGGAATATACCTTCAAGAGGTGTAATTATGTTCTTATTATGAGCTAGACTAATCTCTATAGGAGATTTTGAGACTGTTGTCTCTAAATTCTTGCTATTGCAGGTGCCCTTACTATGGGTAATACTATCCTCGTTGCATATAGAGAATGTTATCCTTTTTGGAGTTAAGTCTCCTTCCTTCATCTTACCATATATTCTTTCTAATTTTCTCAATTGAGATTCTTTTTCAAGGATTTCTCCTTTTAACTGAAGAATTTGATCTTCTATCTCCTCTTTTGTGCTTGATGTGCTCATGCCAGCTCAATTTGTTCTTGGAACACCTGCAAATTCTCTTGTCATAATATCAGCGAGTACATTCTTTGTTCCTGATATATGTTCTATTTCAAAATCATAATAATTTAGCCATTGTTGTCATCTTACCAGCCTGGCTTGTTTGTAATCTCCTTTGATGGTAGTTCTTATGAAATAAGATACATTCTTGTTGTCAGTTCTTACCAAAAACTTGTAAGGAAGCAAATATACTTTGAAAGCTTTAATAGTTTTTATCAAAGAGAGAATCTCCTTTTCATTGCTATGATATCTTGTTTTAGCAGGACTAAATGTTCCAGATGAATATCTACATACTAATTCCTGATTATCAGGTGTAAGGGCTTTTAATACCCCTCCCCAATATAGGTCAGATGCATCACATTCTATGATGGGTTTGTCCCTAGGACTAGGGTTATAGAGGTCAGGAAGAGTTTTCACTTGGCCTTTAATTTTCCTTACTGTTTCTGTATCTTGATCAGTCCATGACCATTTTATTTCCTTTTTGAGTTTTATTTGTAAAGGGTGTCTAAGACTAGCAATTTTTGGATAATATCCAGAGATGTAATTAAGCGATCCTAAAAACCTTTCTACCGTTTTTCCTTGTCTTGTAATTGGTAAGGAAAATCACTAATATGGATTCCTATATGTTTTTGTAAGACAAGTTTTCCACGGTCAATGGTTAGACCTAAGAAATTTATTTGTGTTTTACATAATTGAGCCTTCTTCTTACTTAGTACTATTCCATAGTCTAAGCATCTTTGTAAAACATTATTGACATGTTTCTCATGTTGTTTTTCTTTTTCAGAGAATACAATGATATCATCTACATATACTTTGCACAAGGTATTCGGAAAATCATTGGAGAGACTTTCATCCATGTGTCTACGAAATATAGAGGGTGCTTGTTTTAAGCCAAAGGGCATAACTATCCATTCAAAATGTCCTTGGGGACATGTGAAGGCTAAGCTCAATAGAGCTTTCGGTTAATCTTACTGCCGAGAATCGACTTACGATCGAAGGCTGCTTTGTAGTAATTTTTCCCTCCAATTCTTTGTAATAGTTGTTCCTTGTTAGGCAAGAGATATCCATCTCCTTTTGTATGATCATTCAACATTTTGTAGTTTACTACCATTCTCTTTTTTCCTCGTTTTTGTTCTGAATGTTTATTTACCATGAAGGCTGGAGAAAAATGGGGACTCCTTGTTTTCCTTATTACTTTTAATTCTAATAATTCATCAATTTGTTTTTTAAATTCTTCACGATCTTGTGGAGAGTACTGCATAGGCTTGGTTTTTATAATTTTATTAGGATCTAATAATTCTATATGGGCAGTAAACTTGCTTTTGTTAATTCTTTCATCTAAGGGATGTTCAGAGCATACTTTATCAAGCAAATTTTCTATGTCTTGTAGTGAATAAATTATTTCGAGAGGGTCTCCCTCCCCCTTAACAGAAGTGGAAATGTTATAGCTATCAGGATCAGTGATAGGTGTAACATTTTCAGGATTAGGTGTTGGAAGGGTTGTTCCTAACTTTTTACTTGCTAAGAATCCTTCTTGTCCATGGAAATAAGCCTTAGTTATTTTTCTTATGCTAATAGCTATGTTGTTTTTATGAAAGGTGATTGTATCCTTATATTGAGCGAAAGGCTCATATAACCTACAGAAGTTATTTCCTAACGTTATGTCTCCTGTGGTTTCTACTTGGTATAATGTTGGAATTACAAATGTGACTCCACTTATTTGTACTTGTATTTGTTCTGCCACCTTATCCATGGTCATTATTTCGTCATTAGCTATTCTAGCTTTTATAGGACTTTTAGTTTGGACCCAGAATTCTTCTGGTATAACTAATTTATTTGCTGTGCACATACTTGCCCCTGTATCTATATACATATCTAAGGAGTATTTTTTATATCCTTTAAAGTAAAAGTATCCTTTTATGTAAATGCTATTGGGATTAGTCTTACTTAAGGACATAATATTTTCATTGGTATTATCTAAAATACAATTATTTTCTGTTTCCCAAATTGTATTATCTGATTCTTCATCCCAATGGATAGTTTGACTAAGTAAATTATTCTGAATTCTCTGTATCAGATTCATCTTCTTCTTCCTCTGATGTAAGTTCCCAGAATTCTTCTCCTTCGGAGATTTCTTCATCACTAAATATTGGTTCTAATTCAAACCTTTGTAATTCTTCTATTATTTTATTATAATTAGTACTATTCTTACAGTCTCGGGCATAATGACCTATTTCATTACAAATCCAGCAACGGCATGTAGTTTTTCCTTGTGGACAAAACTTCTTTTTGTCTTCGACCTTAGGGTCATCTTTTGCTTGAGGTTTTTCCTCAAGATCCTTCTTTTGATATCTAGGATTTTTCCTAAAAAATCTTTTATAGGGTCTTTTGTATTTATAAGAGTTATTCCATCTTCTTGGTTTTTTAAGTTTATACTTCCTTTTTATCTTTTTGTATTTATCTTATATTTATTATTGTTCTGGTTCCCACATCCATACATGTTACTAGGGTGAGGAAAGTTTGAACAACATTTATTAAATGTGCTTTTCATAGCTTTCTTTATTCTCATTTCCTCGCAATGCTTTTCCATAAAGCTTGTTATAAGTAACTTTGCATATGCTAAGCTTCCTCTTAACACGTCTCCTGATTGTAAATATTCAGGTAGAACAGCTTTTCCTGCAAAAGGGATTTTTCTTATGAAGTCTTCTACGTATTTTGACCATTCTCCCATTGGTATTTCTAGTAGGTGTTTTTCGTAGTCACAGTAGAAACTTTCTAATTTGCATAAATCACATATTTGTAGACTAACTAGTCTTTTTCTAGCTTCTTCGGCTTTCTTAATTTTTTCTTCAAGTCCTTGAGTTAAATAGTTTTTTCCTACAAAGACTGTATATATTGAGTTGGTAAGGTGGGTTAGGAATTCTTCTCCTGTTCCATTAATAAAAAGTGAAACATTTAATTGTTCTAATAATAACCTAACGTTTCCGGAAGTTTTGCACTTTGCTAAGGTGAAAATTAGATCAAAGTCATTAATTAGATTTTCATCTGTCTTAATGATTAGTCTCATTTCATTATCCCATTCCTCAATTAATTGTTCTCTATTTGTGACACAGTCTAGATTTAGATTAATGTTACTTTGATTAGTTCTCCTAGTTGGTTGATATCCCTCAGGGATATTATATTGAGTAAATTTTTGTGAGCTTCCTCCATGATATCCTTTATGGTCTCCTGCTCTGAATGGGTTTTGATGACTCCTTCTATATCTATGTCGTTCTTGATTGGAGCTTCCTTCCATTTCTTCTTCTTTTAAATTTACTTTATAGTTTTCAGTTGGTTTAGCCACAATAACATTTAATTTTTCTTCTCCTAGGTTTTCTATTTCTATGTCTGTAAGACTTAACATTTGGACAGTATAATCCATATGCTCAGAGCTATGCGTATTTTTGAAGTACTCTTCAAATTTCTTTTTTATCATTTTTTCTTTAAGTAAAAAGAATTTTCTTCTATTTTCCGTTTTCCTCTTTCTTGGGCTAAATCAATTTTTTCAATTAATTGAGAAATTTGTCTTTTCAATTCAGCTATGATAGAGGCTGAGGCTTTTTCAATATATTGTTCAAGGTGAACCCTCTGGTTACCTTCTAATTGATTAAATCGGTCTTCCATTTTTATTATTTCTTCATAAACTCGGTCTATCTTTCCTGGTTGTGCCATTAGGCCTTAGACCTTTCCATCTATTCTTATAATGGTATCAGATATATTATTCAATATTTCAATCTTTCTTTCAAGATTCATTATCCTTCGTTCTAAAGATTCTATTTTTTCTTTTATTAAAGGTAACTCTGTCCTTTCTTTTTCAGTTAACAAATATATTTGTAATTGTTTTTCTTGAATCCCTTCTTCAAGGTTTTCTTTATAAAAAGATGTATTCATCCCTAAGGCTTTGCAAATGAGATTACACATAATGTGTATATTTCCTACTACTGCATTTATATTATTTAACTGTTTAGTGCATCCCTCAATGCCTTTTCCTCCTGAAAAGAGGTAATTTGGGTCTCCTCTAGATACGTTTTGTATTTCTAATCCTATGTATCTTTTCTTATGATAAATATGAGGATGCGATTGTGGACTATTATCTATGGTTTATCCAAGTAACAAATTGATTGAATTGAGCTTATTACCAAAGCCTATTTTTCATGCAATCAAGAATTATCGGACCAAAGTCATAGGATCCGGAGATCGAGACATATATGTCAAAGTTACCAGTTCATTATTGGATTGGGACGAAGAAGAATATTTCCTTCCCTACCACTGGATTGAGGTGGGATTAGCTAAGAAAGACGTAAGGTTTGAAATGCCCCAGGCCAAGAAAATAACTGAAGATGTAGAAGAATTGGCAACAGCCTTAAGACCATCAAGACTCAGAAATGTCTACAAAAAATATACTGAGATTTTTTCAGACAGTAAGAAGAAGATCAATTACTGCAATAATAAAGTTGTGGTAATATCAAATTTCCCTAATGTAATTACCGCTCATGAATTGGAAAACATTGCTACTAATGAAGCCAGCTTCCTGGATGGAAAACTTAAAGTATCAGAATACACAAGAAGGCAATGGTGTGACATGGCCCCACCAGACCACATGTGTCCATATTGTATCAATAAGAGTCAAGAAAGACAGAAAATAAGGGATGATGAGACCACCTCCACTGACTCTCTTTTCGGAGAAGATAAAGAAGATATGTAATTTTGTCCTATAGTGTCGGCTGAAGAATCTTTTAGATCAATTATGTAAAGGGGACAACGTGCCCATCGTTTTCATCTTTTCTTTATGGACCTGCGTGTCCACTTTTTATCCTGTCGGGCATCTTATGCCTTTTAATTTTAAGTTTCAAATCCGTGTTTGAAATCCGTAACCATCCTCCATCTATATAAGGAGGCATTGTAAATGTTTGAAGGGGAGCAGAAATAAAATTGAGAAGGTTTTCTCTCAAATATCTTTATTCAGTCTAAGTGAAATAGCTAGACATAAAAGAGTGAGGAGAGCAATCCGCGGGCAGTTATCAAACTGTGGCAAGGAGGCACTCAAAGTCTTACACTTATCCTAACCTATCAAGGTAATCTACTTATCCAAAATGAGATGGACTCATAGAAATTTAGATAATATAGATTATCTTAATTATATGATAAAAAACATGGATGCTGCTGCAGAAGTTATAGTCAAATATGGCATTAGCCCATTTATTATGCAATCTATAATTTATGATTTCGAAAAATATCTTGCATATGAAGGAATCTATGTAAATCAAAGAAGAATAGCAAAAAGCTGTCTAAGAAGATCTATACAGATCTTGAAGAAACATTTACCTCCTGATATGGTAATTACTACTAAGTATCTTTCATACCTATTGTAAGATTTTATTATCCTAGTCATATTTGATATTCCAACTTATTGTTTGTAATATATACTATCAATAAAATGTGTCGTTGGAAAAATTTTCATCCCAATAATATAGAATATTTAAATTACATGCGGAGATATATGCAAGCTAATATTTATCTCACTGAGAAATATGGGTTTAGTGAACATATGACCCGACAAATCATTACAGATTTTGAAGAATACATAGCATGTGATTGTGTTTATATCCACCAAAAAAGAGAGGCTAGAAATTATCTAAGACAAACTCAACGATTTTATGAGAAACATTCTCAAACATAGTCCAATATTTTATGAAAAATAACAAAAACAAACTTCGTAGCGAAAAGCGTAGACAGAAGTACCTTGCAAAACGTAAGAAAAGAGATGTCAAAAAATTTGCTATCAGAGCCTGTACCTTCACCGGTATAAGAGCCATGGCTAATTTAGAAATTGAAATAAATAACTCTCCCGATAGAGAAGATAATGAACAAGTATTTGATGAAGAAGGATACTATGGCCAAGAACTCACCCTAGATGAGTCACTTCTCCACCAAATAGAAAAAGCAGAGCTTGACCTCTTACCCTCTGAAGTTTTTAAGAAAAGGAACTTAATTACTAAAATCTTGAAACCTAGAAAAAATATATGTATAACCTGTATAAGTACTAGGGAGTATCCCTTAGACATAAAAGATACTAATGGGTTAATAGAAATTCCTTTCTTTAATAAACAAGAAATAGATAAGAAGATTCAAACTCTCAAAAGTAGAGAAGAAAGGAATTCCATAGGATTTATCCATATAGGAACGATAAAAATTATGATAAAATCCACATTTAATACAGGAATAGATTCCCCTTTAAAAGTAGCCCTTCTTGATAGAAGAATAAAAAATCCTAGTGAAGCCATATTTGGAGGAATACAAGGTAATTTAGCCTACGGAAAAATTATGTTTACGTTTAATCCAAATATAGGAGTGTCTTTGAGAGACAAAGAAATAAATCAAATATTATGTCTAGCACATAAATTTGAAAGACATAACTTAATGAGACAAGGAAACCATCCTTATACAATAACTTATAAAATAGGATATACTTTGTCAAACTCTCATCACAGTATGGAATTTAAGACAAATAAAAGAATAGATATAGATGATATTTTCAAAGACATAGGGAAAATATCAACTATACCCACTAGGGAATTGACCCCCTTACTAGATACCTGGACTATGGACCTAAACAACAACAGCAGGAGACTGTTAGGACAAGCTCCTAGACTAATAGTCCAAGAAGAACAAGAAGAAGAACCAAGTAAGTGATCTTTCTCAAGAGTTCTTAGTAGAAAATATGGTTTACCCCCCACAGATGACTTATATACTATATCAAGAAGAATAAACATGGCTGCAAACCAACTAGATGTCTAATCATAGCGAACATCCTCATATTTATCATAAGAAAAGATATATAGGATTAGAAATACAAAACGTATCTAGAGGAGACCCAAATTACCTCTTTTCAGGAGGAAAAGGCATTGAGGGATGCACTAAACAGTTAAATAATATAAATGCAGTAGTAGGAAATATACACATTATGTGTAATCTCATTTGCAAAGCCTTAGGGATGAATACATCTTTTTATAAAGAAAACCTTGAAGAAGGGATTCAAGAAAAACAATTACAAATATATTTGCTAACTGAAAAAGAAAGGACAGAGTTACCTTTAATAAAAGAAAAAATAGAATCTTTAGAACGAAGGATAATGAATCTTGAAAGAAAGATTGAAATATTGAATAATATATCTGATACCATTATAAGAATAGATGGAAAGGTCTAAGGCCTAATGGCACAACCAGGAAAGATAGACCGAGTTTATGAAGAAATAATAAAAATGGAAGACCGATTTAATCAATTAGAAGGTAACCAGAGGGTTCACCTTGAACAATATATTGAAAAAGCCTCAGCCTCTATCATAGCTGAATTGAAAAGACAAATTTCTCAATTAATTGAAAAAATTGATTTAGCCCAAGAAAGAGGAAAACGGAAAATAGAAGAAACAAAAAGAGAACCTAATAGAGAGATTCTTAAACTAGGATGGCACCCTGAAAATCTTGAAATAGAAGAAAAATCTTTTTACTTAAAGAAAAAATGATAAAAAAGAAATTTGAAGAGTACTTCGAAAATACGCATAGCTCTGAGCATATGGATTATACTGTCCAAATGTTAAGTCTTACAGACATAGAAATAGAAAACCTAGGAGAAGAAAAATTAAATGTTATTGTGGCTAAACCAACTGAAAACTATAAAGTAAATTTAAAAGAAGAAGAAATGGAAGGAAGCTCCAATCAAGAACGACATAGATATAGAAGGAGTCATCAAAACCCATTCAGAGCAGGAGACCATAAAGGATATCATGGAGGAAGCTCACAAAAATTTACTCAATATAATATCCCTGAGGAATATCAACCAACTAGGAGAACTAATCAAAGTAACATTAATCTAAATCTAGACTGTGTCACAAATAGAGAACAATTAATTGAGGAATGGGATAATGAAATGAGACTAATCATTAAGACAGATGAAAATCTAATTAATGACTTTGATCTAATTTTCACCTTAGCAAAGTGCAAAACTTCCGGAAACGTTAGGTTATTATTAGAACAATTAAATGTTTCACTTTTTATTAATGGAACAGGAGAAGAATTCCTAACCCACCTTACCAACTCAATATATACAGCCTTTGTAGGAAAAAACTATTTAACTCAAGGACTTGAAGAAAAAATTAAGAAAGCCGAAGAAGCTAGAAAAAGACTAGTTAGTCTACAAATATGTGATTTATGCAAATTAGAAAGTTTCTACTGTGACTACGAAAAACACCTACTAGAAATACCAATGGGAGAATGGTCAAAATACGTAGAAGACTTCATAAGATCGTGAAGAATTTAAAAAACAAATTGATGAGTTATTAGAATTAAAAGTAATAAGGAAAACCAGGAGTCCCCATTTTTCTCCAGCCTTCATGGTAAATAAACATTCAGAACAAAAACGAGGAAAAAAAGAGAATGGTAGTAAACTACAAAATGTTGAATGATCATACAAAAGGAGATGGATATCTCTTGCCTAACAAGGAACAACTATTACAAAGAATTGGAGGGAAAAATTACTACAGCAGCTTCGACTGTAAGTCAGGATTCTGGCAGGTAAGATTAACCGAAAGCTCTATTGAGCTTACAGCCTTCACATGTCCCCAAGGACATTTTGAATGGATAGTTATGCCCTTTGGCTTAAAACAAGCACCCTCTATATTTCAGAGACACATGGATGAAAGTCTCTCCAATGATTTTTCTGAATACTGTGCAGTATATGTAGATGATATCATTGTATTCTCTGAAACAGAAAAACAACATGAGAAACATGTCAATAATGTTTTACAAAGATGCTTAGACTATGGAATAGTACTAAGTAAGAAGAAGGCTCAATTATGTAAAACACAAATAAATTTCTTAGGTCTAACCATTGACCGTGGAAAACTTGTCTTACAAAAACATATAGGAATCCATATTAGTGATTTTCCTGACCAATTACAAGACAGAAAAACGGTAGAAAGGTTTTCAGGACTGCTTAATTACATCTCTGGATATTATCCAAAAATTGCTAGTCTTAGACACCCTTTACAAATAAAACTCAAAAAGGAAATAAAATGGTCATGGACTGATCAAGATACAGAAACAGTAAGGAAAATTAAAGGCCAAGTGAAAACTCTTCCTGACCACTATAATCCTAGTCCTAGGGACAAACCCATCATAGAATGTGATGCATCTGACCTATATTGGGGAGGGGTATTAAAAGCCCTTACACCTGATAATCAGGAATTAGTATGTAGATATTCATCTGGAACATTTAGTCCTATTTGAAACAAGATATCATAGCAATGAAAAGGAGATTCTCTCTTTGATAAAAACTATTAAAGCTTTCAAAGTATATTTGATTCCTTACAAGTTTTTGGTAAGAACTGACAACAAGAATGTATCTTATTTCATAAGAACTACCATCAAAGGAGATTACAAACAAGCCAGGCTGGTAAGATGGCAACAATGGCTAAATTATTATGATTTTGAAATAGAACATATATCAGGAACAAAGAATGTACTCGCTGATATTATGACAAGAGAATTTGCAGGTTCCAAGAACAGCTGAGCTGGCATGAGCACATCAAGCACAAAAGAGGAGATAGAAGATCAAATTCTTCAGTCAAAAGGAGAAATCCTTGAAAAAGAATCTCAATTGAGAAAATTAGAAAGAATATATGGCAAGATGAAGGAAGGAGACTTAACTCCAAAAAGCATAACATCCTCTGTATGCAACGAGGATAGTATTACCCATAGTAAGGGCACCTGCAATAGCAAGAATTTTGAGATTCAGATACTTCTGGATATCATTTATATAAATAATTTACTAAATTGAAACAAATTTAAATTATATTTTTTCCCTTCCCATAACCACCATAAGGCTTGACACCAGAAACTCCACCACATCCTCCATCACCTTTGTCAAAGGGCTTCTTCTTGACCTTGTCCTTCTTGCAAGAAGGAATTTCCACAGGTCCAAACAACTCCAAATACTCCTTAAGGTATTTTTCCAAAGCCTTGTGCTCAGCTTTGGCAACATTGGAGAAAGAGAAAGTGGGTACACAAGAATCAAAGGCATGCTGAAGCATTGCAGTTTGGTTCCTTTCATGTATCATACGCTCTGCACAAGGCTGTAGAGGGCATACATACAACTTAACTGGAGATGTCCAGTCAGTCTGAGGGATACGAAGATGACCAAAGTGGAGTTTCTTTGTCATTTCACGAAAGGCACTCCTAAACTCTTTCTCATCAGAGTCATACTCATCATTTGAGGACATATTGCTTGAAATTATAAGAGAACTGATTTTAATGAAAGAAGAGATGTAATTTTGAAATATCCAGTTCATGTGTTGTATAGTGCCAGTGTCTAGCCCCTTCCTATTTATAGTGCATATACCTACACTATTTTTTGTTTGGTTTGTAAATGCTTTAACATTAACTGGTTATGTAATTTCCAATGTTTGACTATTGTGTAAAAGCTGTTACAAATTTACCTACTCCAGTCAAACATTGGAAATTACATAACCAGTGAATGTTAACAATTCTCTGTAAAAAGCTGTTACAAATCATATAATTTACCTACTCCAGTCAAACATTGGAAATTACATAACCAGTGAATGTTAACAATTCAATTCCTTGAAAACAACAGATGGCGAGAAAGTACTTTACAATGTCAGCTTTTCAATGGGTGTTTATGGATATTCAATTTGGTAGTTCTGGATATTCATTTTTAAGGTTTCTGGATACTCATTTTTAATGTTTCTGGATATTCATTTGATGGTTTCTGGATATACATTTGAAGGTTTCTGGATACTCATTTTATAGTTTCTGGACAAGGTCAATTGTGTGTTTCTGGATATTCAATTTGGTAGTTCTGGATATTCATTTAATAGTTTCTGGATATTCATTTTGAAGGTTTCTGGATATTTATTTTGAAGGTTTCTGGACATAGAATTGACCAAAGCCATAAGCAATTTCTGGATATGTAGCTAACACAATTCTGGATATATATTAAGATACTTCTGGATATCATTTATATAAATATCTGGATATCATTTATATAAATATCTGGGTATGGATATAGATATGGTCATGATATATAAAATATTAACAAGTAAGTTTTATTGAGATCAAACCTATAGCCTGTAGAATATCGATTTGTGATATTTCTGAATATCTGTCATGTAATTGATCTTCCATTTATGCTATTGAGCAGATAGATCCAAAATTACGTACATCAATCTCTGGAAAAGTAATATAACAATCGACCTTAGTACAATAAACGTTGATTAAAATTGAAAACAATAGTTGTTGATTTGGTTCATATTACCTGATTTAATCAATATCGATTTCTGTATTGTTTCTGGATATTCATTTTGATTGAACTGTCCTGCTCGTCTCCATTTGCTGTGATCGTTGTAGTGTGTCTGCGTGTGTATCTACGCAAATATTGAATTTATGTAGGTTTTTGGACAATAGAACCGGTTTAATTCAAATGGTTGCCGGTTTTTGAATATATTAAAAAACCCGTTTCTCCATACAGAGATGGAGAAACGCGTTTTTCGCCAGACCAACTCTTTGATAAATACCAAATCTGGTATTCATTGACACCATCTCCATAACCCATGAATACACATATAATACTCGGCTCCAACTTCCCGTCATCAACATGATAATAAGCAGTACAATCAAAATCCCTTAAATTAGAATAAACAACAAATTTACCTGAGCATACCTCATTGAGAACTTTGATACTTATACCTACATTTGATTCGCGATTTAGCAAGTAACATGTTGTACTAACCGCTTCTGTCCATAACCTCTTAGACAACCCTGCATTGGAGAGCATGCACCTTGCCCTATCCAACAATGTCTGATTTATGCGCTCTGCTAAACCATTCTGCTGTGGTGTACCCCTGATAGTAAGATGCTTAGAAATCACCACTTCCTTCCAAAACTTATCGAACTCAACACTATATAACTCCAACCCATTATCTGTCCGGAGTCGCTTGATCTTCTTCCTTGCCTGATTCTCCATTAATCTCTTTCAATGTCTGAAATTGGTGAGAGTCTTACTCTTGTGCTTCATAATAATCACATAAGTCTTCCTCGAGTAATCATCAATCATATACAAGAAATACATGTGACCCCTCAATGATTTCTGGCGTGAAGGTCCCCAACAATCCGATTGAATGTAATTCAGACTGCCTTCGTTCTACGAAACCTCTTAGGAAACTTGATTCGCTGTATCTTCCCAAGTAAAAAATGCTCACAAAACTTAAGGTTCTTGACTTTATAGCCACACAGAAGATCATGGTTAGCCAATATCTGCATCTCTATAATGCTCAAGTGCCCAAGCCTAATATGCCACAACTTGGTCATATCCTCCTTGACCACCTCATATGATGCAACCAATAATGACCTAGAAAGCGTCCTTCCATGGAGGAAATACAAGGAGCCCCATTTAAGGCCTTTCAAAAATCACTTCAAAACCTTTGCAAACATGAATTACTCTACCTTTACCTTTGAAACTGTACCCTTTGATGTCTAGCTGACTAAGAGATATTAGGTTATTCGTCATCAGTGTAACATGTCTCACAATTTTCAAAGTGCAGAACTTACCATCATCAGTCTGTAGCTTGATAGAGCCAAAACCAACTACCCTGCAAGTAACAATGTTAGCCATATGAATATTACCACCATCTACCTGCTCATAAGTTGTAAACCATTCTCTCATCGAACTGATTTGATAAGAAGCCCCATAATCAAGAATCCACACATCCGACTGTTTTGCAGACTCTTCTGTCACTATAGCATAATTCCCATCAGAGCTGCTCATATCAATTGCACCAACATTAGATTCATTGAGATTTGGAGGCTCGCCTTGCTTCATCATAGGACAACATGTCTTCTAATGTCCCTTCCCCTTGCAATAATTACAAATATCATCAGGTTTCGGACCCTTCTTGATAGAAGACTTCTTCTTCTTATTCTATTTACTACTAGAACCCCTACTGCCATTCGCTATCAAACCAGCTGTCTAATTATTTGTACAATTATTACCGCTTGCCTTACGATGCAACTCTCTAGTCTTTAGCGATGATTTCACCTCCTCTAGAGTCACCGTCTCCTTACCACTGATACAAGTGTCAACATAGTGCTCATATGATAAAGGCAAAGAAACAAGAAGCATTAATGTAACATCCTCATCAACAACCTTAACATCTATATTACGCAGTTCAAGTAGTAAATATGTAAATCTATATAGGTGATCCCTAATGGGTATAACTTCCTGCATTCAGAGAGAATATAGCATCTGCTTCAAAAATAGCTTGTTGGTCAATGATCGTGTCAAATACATGTCTTCCAACGCAAAGCCACAAAGCACCTCCAGAATCGGTATTTGTTAAATTCGCTAGAACAACATCATCTAGACACCTTATGATTTTAGAGTGGGCCCTCTCATATAGCGCGATCAGATCTGCCTCTTCCTTCTCTGCTACCTTCTTTGCTTTCTCCAAACTTTCTACTGTCGCAGTCGTGACAACACTGGTGGGAACAGCTTCTGATTGACCCTTTGAATCCTGACGATTCCTTATTGCAGCAACCACTGGAGCCCACAAACCCTTGTCCCTCAACAACGCTTTCATATTGATTTGCCAAATATAAAAACTATTATTCTCATTAAACTTGTTGATCGACGATTCAATTTTTGATCCATCTTCTTCTGCAGCGGAACACCCTAGACCTTCCTCAACATGACCTACTCTGATACCAGTTTGTTAGAACATAGTCTATATAGAAGCTAGAAAACAAGCAACAATCACACAACACACAGATATACGTGGTTCACCAACTTGGCTACATCTACGGGCAGAGGAAGAGAATATTATTATCAACTGGAAATCACATAATGCAATCTCTAATCTAGTGCACGAATTCTTAGGTATAAGAAATCATGCTGTGCAAACCTTAGATCTAGAAAACAGATGAGCAAGTAACTACCAAATATGTTTGGGGGTAAGCTATATTTATATACCTACTCCAAACCCTGCAAGGTTTTAGACCCTGAGCCAAAATCAGCCGCTAAATGACCCAAATTCGGACTAGCGCGATCGCCCCATCTCCAAAATCAGCACCCGCGCGACTGCCCCAAAATGGGCGCGGTCGCGCACTCTCAACATAAACTTGGCGCGATCGCGTGCCACATTTCACACGGTCGCTCCCCCCAACGTGTGTCACAGGAATTCTGAAAATCGCTTGTCTAATCCACTAATTTAGGCATCCCCAACTTCGATGACACCAAACCCTACAAATGGTATTCTATTTTCTGGAGATTAGATTTGTGGCCTATTGCCTAAGGATTAGATAAAGCGGCATAATATAACTGTTATGCAAATGGTAGATACAAAATTTCTGTTATTCATGTCGTGTGTTTTAGAAACACGTGCAGTCGAGATGACAAGCTAAAGATGCTTAGGGCTAGAGAAATGACATAATTTTAATTATCTCATCTTAGTGATGATGAGATCAACTACATAAACCAAAATTACATACAATAAGTGAAAGTCTTGAGAATAAACAAGGATTGATCTACATGGGTCTGAGTGAAGCCAAAGACAATAAGAGCCTCAATTTTTTTAAACCTGTAAGTACGCCAATCCAATTTGCGATCCTTTTTAGGTGCATTTTAAATGATAAAATCGCACTAAAGGGCGTTTTGGTAAATTCCCGGTCCGTCCCGAGACTTCCGAGAACTTTTTATAAGTTTCCCGCGAAGGAAGTATATTTTAGTATTTTTCCCGGACAAAAGGACCTAAAAGGAATTAATCAGTTTGGACCTCTTGGGAATTAGCCCGGAATGTTCCAGAATCTGGTTTTGGCGCCAGAAACGGTTACGGACGTGGCCCGTCGTGCGACAGCTTGAGGCATGGAAATTGGGAGTAGGAGGTCGTGCGACCAATTAATCCCATTTCCAAATCTACGTATAAAATGCCAATTGCGTTCATTTGTAAAGGGGGCTCTCACAAATTCCACACACAGAACACACACCAGATTCACTCTCTCTCTCTCTACTCTCTCTCTCTATCCGCATTTCACCAGCTACTCCTCCGCCATTGCCATCGACCTCGACCAAGCTTCTCCCTCACCCAAATCCAATTAACCAAACCTCTTCTCCAACATCAATCCTCTTCACCACACCAATCCCTCAACCGGTAACCTGTTCTCCTTCAACCTCCACACCAGTTCTCCTTCTCCGACCGAAACCTCCTCACCGATCTACTCCCTCGCCGGATCCCTCATCAAATCCCTCACCGTCGACCTTCCTCCTCCCCAAATACCTTCTCTGCGACCTCCAACTCTCCCTCTACCCAAACAACCACCAATTCCAATCAACGCCCGTTCCCATCCATCGGCACCTTCCTCTCCCCGTTCCAAGCCCCAAACCGACAATCAATCCTCCTTCACATCCAATTCCAACCGGCGACCCAATTCCTCTCGACCTACTCTCCTTCAATCTCCCCTCAACTAAACAACAACCGATCTCTCTCTGGACCGAACCTCTTCCTCACCGGGAAATCTAGCCTGACCTTAAACTCCCTTGCCTTCACCTGTTCGCTATCCCTGAACCGATCCAGAACCAATTGCCGATTGCCCTTCCCCTGCTTCCAATTCCATTCCGGAGCTCAAGCACGTACGTACTGGGAATTGCGGAATAATTCAACCTGGAATCTGAACTTGTCCCGTGAGGCTGATTGAAGTATTCGATACCTAACTTGGTATCGAATTTGTGGACTACGAGGGTAACGCGTCTCTTCCCTCACTTTTATCTCATTTTTGTTATTGTGTTTGTCTCGTTGCAATCTATTCCCCGGACTTGATAATTAGACTCTATCCGTCCCCCAATTATCAAGTCCCAACTGCCGATCTCTCTGTTTAATTGTTTAGCTTGGTTTTGTTGATATTCGTAATGTGATTTGGTGGTACTTGTTGTTCATTGGCCAAGGGAGTGTGGATCTCCCCATATCCACGTCCCCTTGGTCAATACATTGCGAATTCATTGTTTCTGAGCTGTTGTGATATTGTGTTGGGATTTGGATTGATTTCTGTTAGATTAGTGCTCATATTGTAAGGTACCTGCAGACGGTCAACTCGTGTCACGTGACACAATTGGACAGTTGGAGTCCTGTGTCACGCGACACAAGTGGCTCTCTGCAGAGACCACATTTCAGTTGTAAGTATTGTTTCTCTTAGTTGTAAATGGGATGTGGCCTCCCATGGCAAATGGCTTACAAATTGTAAATCCCCTTCTCGAGTAATAAAGCAAAGCACATTTATGCATTTCATACATATTCTTGTCATACACACATTGCACACACATTTGAATGGAATTAAATGTTGAACATGGAAAGACTCGTCTACGGACGAGGCGTGTTGGGTGAACTCTCGGTTCTTCCCAACACGTAACTTGACCCCCGAACCCATTTTCTCTTACAAAAAGGTTTTCAATGTTTCCTCTTAAAACGGCGTGGCAACTCCCTATTTTTATATTTATTCGGCGAGAGCACATTCAGTGGCGACTCCGCTGGGGACAACTTGAAACTTGTTTTTCAAAAGTGGGTCAGACTTTCGTTCTTGTTCAACATTCACTTCATTCACTTGTGTGTGCTTTGTGTGTGACATTATATGTGTTGATTGCATCTTATATGCTTTGTTTTTTTCCGTTCCCTTCTTGTATCCCATCTTTGATTTATTGTGTTGCTGTTGCTGGGGCTTGTTGATATTGCTTGCGCTTGGAGGCTGGGGCTGATTTGGTTCTTGTTCAGAATTCTAAAAGGGGATCCTTCTGTCACGCGACAAATCGTACCTTTGATGTCCTGTGTAGCGCGACAGAAGGTGCCACTCAGCATGATTATATTTCTTTGATGCGGTGTGATTGTGGGGCAATCCCCATGATCGATTATTGATCATCTGATTATTGTGTCTCTGTGGGAGTGTGTGTGGTGTTGATTTTCTTTATCACCCTCTTTTCAAATAAAAATAAAAAAAATCATTTTCATAAATAAAGGAACATAGCCATCCCGCACACTACACCACGTAGATCTAGAACCCTCGGGTGCGATTGACGGCATCGCGGACGGCCATAAAATTCGCCTACGCTAGAGCGCCTAATGTCAAACCCATACCCCTAGTGCATTATAGGTGGCGCCACACTTTTAAACTTCACCCAAAACGGTTGGTTTTTGACACGACATTTTTCAAATACACTAAAATGAATTTTTTCAAAATTTCTAATGGACTTTCATACCTTCCCCAAACCCTAGCACGTGTGGGCATGTTGTCAACGCAACATGGTTTCACGAAAGGACATGTCGTTCCCACGGCATGTTCTAACGAGAGATCATGTCGCTTTGTCAACGTGCATCGACGAGAGGTCATGCCGGATTTTTCCTTGAAATTCTTCAGGAATACCCGTTATGCTGCCCAAATTTTTCTAGAAATTGGGGCTACTCGTCCGTCCCATAAATGCTTCGGTTTTGTTTAGGTACTGTCGCCTATTACTAATTTTGAAACAATACATTTGGTGTATTTGTGGATGATGTGTCCGTAGGCATCCCCGAGGTCTAGACTGCGTGAATAAAGGCTTATCCTTTTTCAACCGTCTCTAGGACTTAAAACATCGATTTCTACTTGAACAATAATAAGTGTTGCACGAGTCCGTCTCCTTTCCCGTTCTTCCCTCTCCCGTTCCTCCTCAAGATTCTCTACCCTCCGTCTATACACGCTCTAACCTCTTTACCTTTGCAAAGGCTACGGCAAGTTGGGTGTGCGCTCTCGTTCCCGGCGCTCATTGGTCCATATTCCTGAGGCGGAAGCATTTCAAGTGCCCGAGTGATCGTCCATCTGATGCGGAATCCAAAATGCTCGGTGCAGAGAAGACTATGGCCCACGAATCTAAAAGTTCATATCACATGGGTCAGCAGCAGAGTGTAAAAGGTGTGTCCATCAAAGAGTTGCGAGCTACACTTGAAGATATTTTTCCTCGCAAGCGGGAGGCCCGGTGGTTTGCTCAGTTTGCTAAAGATAAGGAGGACGTCCTATAAATGACAAAGAGATCGAGAAGGGTCCTCACCGCACCGATGGCAACGATGCTCAATGTTGAAGAAGTCAATCAGTCTTCGTAGGGTCTAGAATGTCCACTGTCGGACATGAGTCTGTCGAGTCCACGTTGGACCAATTTTGCTTTGCAGTGATAAAAATCTTTGTTTCTCTTCTTGCTAGACTCGAGACATCACTAGTATACCTACGTTACACTCAATTGAAATGGTCTTATTCCAAATGATCACTTGTGCTGCTCACCGACTAATGCTTTGAAATGACTAATGTTTAAATTGATCGGAGTGAGAAAATTGACTGATATCCTTCCCAAAGTGGGGCTTACCAATTTCCCACCTCGATTCCCATATGCTCGCATACTTTCCGTCATCCTCGTAATCTCGTTGCTCGATGGATTTGCACGGATCTTTCGCGAAGTAAACTTAAGAGAGCAAATGAAGACTGGATCTCGTTCGGATCATCCGGTAGGGACTGCGGTTGAAACCTTTTACCCTTAGGAAAACCATCACCTCACCCTCACTAAACAATACCCCTTCGGTTCAAGATCGGCACGTTTTGAAACCCGTTTAACCATTTCAAGAAGAAGAGGGACTATCCTTGAGGCTCCCGTGATGCAAAAGAAGATCGACCATCTCCAAGCTTAAAAACTGCGGAAGGCAATGATCCATCCTGGGGACTAGCCGAAATCCTCCTCTAAAAAAAAAAAAACAAAAAAAAAAAAAAAAGAGAGAGGCAAAAATACAAAAAAAAAGACAAGAAAGAGAGCCTAGTCCCCAGTGATCCTCTCAGAAGCGAAAGTCAGAAGATTCGGTTGTTACTCAAAGGGAGTCTCAGAGTGAATAAAGAGACAGCACGGATGTCCCTCACCACTACCTCAACCAATTCCGGCCGTCCTCTCGATTTTAGAGGACATTCCCATCCCATTACCCTTACCTTTGCCTTGACCAAAGCCAAGATTGACCTCTCATCCTTAGAGGCAGCGAAAATGCAATCATGGATTCCCTCACCTTAGAAATCCCAAACACCTACCCAAGAGCCAACCTCTCATCTTTAGAGGTTCAGTCAGCAAAAAAGCCTAGCCGACCTCTCGTTTTAAAAGGTCATGATATCCCGAATCACCCAGAGACCGATCGAAACCCTGAGACCCAGTCGCAGTTCCTACCGAGTAACTGTTTCACTCCGATATCATTGAGATCCAGAACAGATTATTGCTTAAAGCGAAGCCAAGTCCATCCCGGCTCAAAAGATTATCAAGCGAAGACTATGCAAATTCCGTCCGTTCATTCGACGTTGTATGTGAGCATACTTCATTTCTCCTCCGCAAACACCTGCCGTGAATGTCCCACTGGGGCTTCGCATCTGTGCCTCCCATCGACACTCCAAGAGGACACGTTTTTTCAATTCTCAAAAATTCTCGAAGGTCCTCACACCCCCGAACTTCACCGTTCATTCTTTTCATTCGGGATAAGCCCGAACTACGGCGACCTGAGCTCCTCGTAAGGAGGGGAACGTAGGCAACCTTAATTGGTCCGGTCGAAATCACAAACAAATCTCAGAAAATCTGGTCTCCTCAAGGACCATGCCCATACACCTTCCATCCTTCCGAATTTGATCTCGATATCAGTGGGCTTTCTCCTCAGGATTGATATAAAATATTTGCTCATATCAGCTTTGGCGGTTGACTAACCCGAACATCAATAAAGGGTTTTAAGCAGCTTTGTGATCATCACGAATAAGAGAGGTTTTCAAGTGTCTCGAAAAGTCTTCTATTTCTACATCATAGGAAGATAGAGCTAAACACCGTTTCGGTCAGCAGGGGCTTCCATACACTTTCCACACCTTGTGATGCTTATACTCTCTCAAAAGAGTCAACCCCAAAGCGAGAGTTTCATACGTAACTCGGGATTCATTTCCCACCCTCGAAGGATGTGCCCCTGCACGTAAACACTTCCGAGTCTTGTCCAAATGAATCGATTGACTACGATTTGAAATGATGAATTGCCTCTGTAGCCACAAGATGACTCTGCCTGCGATGAAGCTGCATGGAATATCCTCAAGCTGGGGCTTTGGTTAAGGTATCCCTCCGGCTCTCCTTATTGATTCCCTCCAAGATTGCTTTGCACTGTCAAGGCGGGGCTTCGCCAAACCAGGATTGCTCTTTGCCCCCCTCTGCTGCTTGCTGTCTCAGATGCGCGATACACTCTGTCCTCACTAGCAATGGACCTGCTGCAATCTATACTCTCGGGAGCGTCCCCGACTTGCCTAGCCGCACCATATCATTTTTCCACCTCGCGGGAGAGGGTCCACCTCATTATAAACACCTTTCGTTCCATACACAATCCCTCACAGCATAATGGCTACCTACTTATCTGCTCATCAATCTGTGCCAAAAAACCCTCACTTCCCTATTCTCCCCAGCTGAGATGGACTTGTGCAACCAAAGATTAATAATGCATAAGCAAAAAGTCGAATAAAATGCTAGGTGCCTAGAGTGTTGTGTTTTCCCCCCGCAGGGTACAATAATCAGGTGATCGTAATGTGATCGTGAGGACTGCCCCTCGAATCACAATCTTGGACAGAGATTCCAAACCCCGCAGGTGGCAGACTCCGCCTCTATTATCTTCATAAGGCCCAGAACTACGACTGGCTTGATTCCCTTTTCAAGGGATACGTAGGAATCCTTTCTCCAAAGGTCCAGCCATCCGATCTTATCAGCATCATTTGGAAGAGCCCCAGCTGCCTCAGTCTCCTAGCAGTGCTTGTCGAAAAAGAAAAAAGAGAGAAAAGAGCCCCAGCTGCCTTAATCTCCTAGTAATGCTTGACAAAAGAAAGAGCCCCAGCTGCCCCAGAATCCAAGCGATAAGGATTACCAACCCCGACGACTTCAAAAGCCTATTTTGCGAAGACCTTCCCGTGAATGGCCACCCAGCAAGCATCGACAAGTAACAGAGGCCACAACCTATCCCTCAGCAGAACCAATGGTAGTCTGAGACCTTAGACAGCTACCTACCAACAAGTATTTTACGGCCTAAGACCCCCACAGGTACAACAATCAGAAAAGAGCTTCACCAAACCCCTAAGACTGGCCCTCAGGCCAAACTGGAGAAGAAAGAAAGAGAAAGAACAAAAAAGGCCTGTATCTGTGACAGCCCCCAAACAGAGCTCAACAAGACCAGCAGCCCCACAATCCCAAGAAAAGAAGCCAATTCCCCAGAAAACAGAATCCCCGGCTTGACGAACAAATTCCCAGAGACCAGTAGCCTCGAGGCACAGGAAAGAAGCAGAGTCCCCAGCTTCCCAAGAAAAGCTAAGGACACAAAAGAAAAGCGACAACCAACAAAGACCGTCCGACAGCAAAACCGGTAAAAGGATAACATAGAGCAGGAAAGAAGTAGTGTGAGTCCCTTGGCAATTACCCTGCACCAACATAGTGGTATGAGTCCCTTTGGCATCCACAAAGAACAAAAAGGAAGTAGCGTGAGTCCCTTGGCAGCTACATGTATCGAAAAGCAGAAGCAGAAGTAGTGTGAGTCCCCTGGCAACTACCCTGCACCAATATAGTGGTATGAGTCCCTTTGGCATCCACGAAGAACAAAATGGAAGTAGCATGAGTCCCCTGGCTGCTACACCTAATCCCCAACAGAAGCAGAAGTGGTATGAGTCCCTTTGGCATCCACAAATATCAGCAAAGAACAGAAAAGCGGAGATAGCGTGAGTCCCCTGGCAGCTATACTTATCAGCAAAGAACAGAACAGAGGAAGTAGCATGAGTCCCCTGGCAGCTACATTTTATCCCCAGCAGAAGCAGAAGTAGTGTGAGTCCCCTGGCAACTACCCTGCACCAACATAGTGGTATGAGTCCCTTTGGCATCCACAGAACAGAAAGAAGATAGCGTGAGTCCCCTGGCAGCTATACTTATCAGCACAGAACAGAAAGGAAATAGTGTGAGTCCCCTGGCAGCTATACTTAGCAGCACAGAACAGACAGAAGAAGTAGCGTGAGACCCCTGGCAGCTACA
The DNA here is from genome assembly GCA_022495995.1 of Adenophora triphylla var. japonica. Taxonomy (NCBI): domain Eukaryota; kingdom Viridiplantae; phylum Streptophyta; class Magnoliopsida; order Asterales; family Campanulaceae; genus Adenophora; species Adenophora triphylla. The sequence goes on from JAFEMH010006626.1 coordinate 43,080, forward strand.
TTTATCCCCAACAGAGCAGAAAAGAGATAGCGTGAGACCCCCGGCAGCTATACTCATCCCCAGCAAAGAAGAAGGAAAAGTGGTATGAGTCCCTCCAGCATCCACGAAGAGAAGCAGCAGTAGTGTGAGACCCTCCGGCAACTACCCTGCAAAAGAGAAGTGGTATGAGACCCTCCGGTATCCACGAAGAGAAGCAGCAGTAGTGTGAGACCCTCCGGCAACTACCCTGCATGAGAGAAGTGGTATGAGACCCTCCGGCATCCACGAAGAGAAGCAGCAGTAGTATGAGACCCTCCGACAATTACCCTGCATGAGAGAAGTGGTATGAGACCCCTGGCATCCACAGAAGTCCCGTTGCAGCATGAGACCCTCCGGCAGCTACAACTCGTCAACAAAGCGATAGCATGAGACCCCCCGGCAGCTACTCGCAAAAAGTACCAGTTGCAGCATGAGACCCTCCGGCGGCTACAACCTGGTAAGAAAGAAAGCAACTACCCGATCCCGCAGGAAACCACAGGTAAGCACAGCAAAGGTATGAAGATACGTCTCTACTCCTTTCCTTGCTTATGAATTTAATTTTGGTATTTTCGAACTACGATTTGGCTTGATTCCCTTGTTCAAGGGATACGTAGGAATCCTTTCTCAGAATGGTCCAGCCATAATTTCCCCCTTCTCACCCTTCTAGCCCGTTACCTCATCCCTTTGATGCTCATTGGGATTGGGTCTTATTTTATCGACAACCCCACTTTTTCCAAAAGTGACGTTGCCGAGGGGCTCTGTAAGTACGCCAATCTAATTCGCGATCCTTTTTAGGTGCATTTTAAATGATAAAATCGCACTAAAGGGCGTTTTGGTAAATTCCCAGTCCGTCCCGAGACTTCCGGGAACTTTTTATAAGTTTCCCGCGAAGGAAGTATATTTTAGTATTTTTCCCGGACAAAAGGACCTAAAAGGAATTAATCAGTTTGGACCTCTTGGGAATTAGCTCGGAATGTTCCAGAATCTGGTTTTGGCGCCAGAAACGGTTACGGACGTGGCCCGTCGTGCGACAGCTTGAGGCATGGAAATTGGGAGCAGGTGGTCGTGCGACCAATTAATCCCATTTCCAAATCTACATATAAAATTCCAATTGCGTTCATTTGTAAAGGGGGCTCTCACAAATTCCACACACAGAACACACACCAGATTCACTCTCTCTCTCTCTACTCTCTCTCTATCCGCATTTCACCAGCTACTCCTCCGCCATTGCCATCGACCTCGGCCAAGCTTCTCCCTCACCCAAATCCAATTAACTAAACCTCTTCTCCAACATCAATCCTCTTCACCACACCAATCCCTCAACCGGCAACCTGTTCTCCTTCAACCTCCGCACCAGTTCTCCTTCTCCGACCGAAACCTCCTCACCGATCTACTCCCTCGCCGGATCCCTCATCAAATCCCTCACCGTCGACCTTCCTCCTGTTGGGATAGAGGACCAACCGGGCTAGACATCGAAGCAAGGGGGAAGAATTTCGTAGCAGGTTTCTGGGGTCAATAGCGGCCGCGCTAGTGATGGGCGCGACCGCGCTCTTGTACCGTGGCTGATGCTCGGGGGATTTTATTTGAGGGCGACCGCGCTGTATGGGAGGGCGACCGCGCTTGAGGCGTTGTCAAAGGCATTAAAGTCTCGGCATGGTTGCGCGACCGCGCTCGGAGTGAGGGCGGCCGCGCTCCGCCCGTTTTCGTGATCTCGGTTTCCTTGTTTGTTTAGGATTTGGACTCTACCCTAGGTCATATATAAACAATGTTCCGCCCCCAATTCAGTTGTAACACAAATTCTAATTACATAGTGCAAGATCCTGGCTTGGTAGTGCCCCCAAACGTAGCCAATCAATTTGGTGATCTGGGTTAACAATTTCTTGTGTTCTTTTCTGTTTTCTTTGATTTCTTGTGCTTGGTTTGTGTGCGATTATTATTCTTGTAGGTTTGCTTGGGTGTGGGAGGGCCATATTCACAACAACTGGTATCAAAGCTCGTGGTTTAGGATCAAGGGAGTTGTTTCAAGCAATCAAGAATGGGCAAAGACAAACAGGCGGTTGAGAAATTCGATGGGTCTGACTACGGATATTGGAGGATGCAGATTGAGGATCTCTTGTACAACAAGGATCTCTACAAGCCTCTGAAGGGTGTCAAACCAGAAGATGTAAGTCAGGAAGAATGGGAACTCATGGATCGGAAAGCCCTAGGGGTGGTTAGATCTACTTTGTCAAAGTGGATCGCGAAGACTACCAGGAAGGCGACAACCACCAAGGAGCTATTGGATTATCTTACTGAGAGATTTGAAACTCCGTCTGCTGCAAATAAGGTTGATTTGATACGCAAGATGGGTAGTCTCAAGATGGAAGAGGGAGGATCCTTGGCTAAGCACATCGATGAGTTTATGGATGTCATAGATTCATTGACAGCGGTGGAGATCAAGTTCGATGATGAGGTTCATGCATGCTTGTTGCTAGCTTCTTTACCGGCAAGTTGGAGCGGAACGGTTACTGCAATCAACGCTTCGGCGAGTAAGAAAAATTGAAATATGATGATGTTAAAGACTTTCTTTTAGGTGAGGAAAATCGCATGAAGAAGTTGGGGACATCAAGTACTTCGGAAGCGGCTTTAGCTACTACTAGTAGGGGGAAGCCGGGTACTAGCAAACAAGGGAGAACCGAATCTAGGGAGAACGGAGTGAGTGGAAAGGGCAAGGCGATGAGACCAAGGACAAACCGAAGGTTGCGAAGGGATACATTCGGTGCTACTATTGTAAGGAGTTGGGACACTTTAAGAGGGATTGTCCAAATCGTAAGGGCAATCGGGCGAATGTGGCGATCGAAGGTGATGATGTGCGGTTACGAGTGTTAGTAGTGCACTAGAATCATGGGTCTTGGATTCGGGGGCATCATTCCACTCTTGCGGGCATAAGGAAGAGATGGATAATTACACTTCCGGTGATTTCGGGAAGGTCTATCTAGGCGATGGCGAGCCTTTGGAAATCAAGGGAAGGGGGATGTCGGAATAGGAGCATCGGACGGGAAGGTTCTACATCTGAACGGGGTCAGGCACATTCCGGGTTTGAAAAAGAACCTACTTTCAGTTGGGCAGTTGGACGAAGAAGGTTACAAGGTGACATTTGGCTGCAGGAACTGGGTTATTACCAAGGAGAATTGTGAGATCGCTCGGGGTAATAAGGAGGGTACTTTGTATTTGGCGAACAACACCAAGGATAGTATTGCGGTGGCGGCGGCCAAGGGTGATGCTTGATTTGTGGCACTGTCGATTGGGTCACATGAGTGAGACGGGGATGAAGGTACTTTGTTCCAAGGGTCTACTACCGGGTTTGAAGGCGATCAACGTGGGGATCTGCGAAGATTGTATGTTTAGCAAACAAGGGAGGAATAATTTCTCAAGGACAGGTAGGGGATTGAGGGAAGCAAAGTTGGAATTGGTTCACACGGACTTGTGGGGGCCATCTCCGGTTACATCTCTGGGTGGTGCGTCATATTACATGACATTCATTGATGATTCTACAAGGAAGGTCTGCAGGTCTATTTCTTGAAGGGGAAAGATGAGGCTTTCGAGGTGTTCAAGAAGTGGAAGGCTTTGGTGGAGAATCAGACGGGACTTAAGCTTAAGTGCTTAAGATCTGACAATGGTGGGGAGTATGAGCTCGGGGAGTTTAGGGAATATTGTCTTTGCGAATGGTATTCGTATGGAGAAGACTCCAAAGAAGACTCCACAACTCAACGGGGTAGCAGAAAGGATGAACAGAACATTGAACGAGCGGGCTAGAAGTATGAGATTGAAGTGTGGACTTCCGAAGACGTTCTGGGCATATGCGGTTGACAATGCAGCTTTCTTGATCAATCGGGGACCATCGGTTCCATTGGGGAACGGAATTCCAGAGGAAGCGTGGAGTGGCAAGCAGGTAAATCTGTCCTTTCTTCGCATATTTGGCTGCGTTTCTTATGTTCATGTTGATTCTGCTGAGAGAACTAAATTAGATGCTAAATCTGTTAAGTGTACATTTATTGGGTATGGCGGGGATGACTTCGGGTATAAGTTTTGGGATGACCAAAATCATAGGGTTATTCGTAGTCGAGATGTGGTATTCAATGAACAGGTTTTGTACAAGGATAGAAAGGGGGCATCTGATGATACTAGTTCGGAACCGGAGGTTGTAGAGGTGGATATTCCAGACTCGGGTGGGAGCGGGGCGGTTCATGTTGACCATGGTCGTGGGGTCACGAAGATGAACCACGTACTCCGAACCGGATATTCCGCTGCGTAGATCCAGCGGCTGCGTGGATCACACAGCAGTATACTCCTTCGAATTATTATTTGTTATTGACAGATAATGGGGAACCGGAATGTTATGCGGAGGCAGTTCGTAGTGTGCTTTGTAATAAGTGGAAAGCTGCGATGGAAGATGAGATGGTCTCATTGAAGGCAAACAAAACTTGGGAGTTGACTAAACTACCTAAGGGAAAGAAGGCACTGCATAACAAATGGGTTTACAGGATCAAGGAGGAAGCAGACGGTAGCAAGCGTTACAAGGCAAGACTGGTTGTTAAAGGGTTTCAGCAGAAGTATGGTATTGACTACACCGAAGTATTCACTCCGGTTGTGAAGATGACCACTATCGAATGGTTACGGGGATAGTAGTGGCGGATGACTTCTTTGCTAGAACAGATGGATGTGAAGACGGCCTTTCATCATGGGGACTTGGAGGAGGAAATTTACATGGTACAGCCGAGGGTTTCTTGTCTAAGGGTAGCGAGGAGCTAGTTTGCGGATTGACTAAGAGCTTGTATGGCCTTAAACAAGCTCCTAGGCAAAGGGTACAGGAAATTTGATGGATTCATGCACGACATTGATTTTATCATATGTGAGGCGGATCATTGTTGCTACTTCAAGAACACGGACAATGGGTATATTATCTTGCTGTTATATGTGGACGACATGTTGATAGCGGGCTCTAGCAGTAGAGAGGTAAACAGGTTGAAGACTCAGTTGTCAGAACGGTTCGAGATGAAGGATTTGGGAGAGGCAAGGAAAATCTTGGGCATGCGGATTGATCGGGATAGGAAGTCAGGCAAGTTGGTTCTTTCACAAGCAGAATATGTTGAGAAGGTCTTAGCAAGGTTTTGTATGGAAGAGGCGAAGCCAACAGGGACGCCATTGGGTTTGCATTTCAAGCTATCCGAGAGGGACTCGCCTAGGAACAAGGAAGAGCGTGACAAGATGGAGAGAACTCCATATGCTTCAGCTGTGGGGAGTCTCATGTATGCAATGGTGTGTACAAGGCCGGACATTGCACATGCGGTGGGAGTAGTCAGCCGGTTCATGGGCAATCCAGGAAAGCAACATTGGGAAGCGGTTAAGTGGATCCTACGTTATTTGAAGGGTACTGCTGGTAAGGCTCTATGTTTTTCAAGCAAGGAAGTGGTGTTAGCGGGTTATGTTGATGCGGACTTGGCATCAAGTGATCTTGATAAGAGGAGAAGTACTACGGGTTATGTGTTTACATTGGGTGGTACAGCAATCTCCTGGGCTTCTAAGTTACAAAAGATCGTGGCTCAGTCGACTGCAGAAGCAGAATATGTGGCAGTGACGGAAGCAAGTAAAGAGATGGTTTGGTTGCAAAACTTCTTGGGTGAACTTGGGAAGACGCGAAGTGGTAATATTCTCTACAGTGACAGTCAGAGCGCAAATCACTTGGCAAAGAATCCGGCATTTCATTCGAGGACGAAGCACATTGAACTGAGGTTTCACTACATCAGGCATCTCTTGGAGGAGAAGACTTTGTGGCTTGAGAAGATATTGGGATCGGAGAATCCGGCTGACATGTTGACAAAGGTTATGAACCTTGAGAAATTGAAGCTGTGCAAAGCTTCAATTGGGCTTGAAGAATGAGAGAGGAGGATGGCACTACCATGATCGAGGTGAGCACTAGGAGGACACCAAGGGTGAGTTGAAGACGGATACGGGGCTTATATGTGTGGTTGATCTCTAGGTGGGAGATTGTTGGGATAGAGGACCAACCGGGCTAGACATCGAAGCAAGGGGGAAGAATTTCGTAGCAGGTTTCTGGGGTCAAGAGCGGCCGCGCTAGTGATGGGCGCGACCGCGCTCTTGTACCGTGGCTGATGCTCGGGGGATTTTCTTTGAGGGCGACCGCGCTGTATGGGAGGGCGACCGCGCTTGAGGCGTTGTCAAAGGCATTGAAGTCTCGGCATGGTTGCGCGACCGCGCTCGGAGTGAGGGCGGCCGCGCTCCGCCCGTTTTTCAGCAGTCTCAGTTTCCTTGTTTGTTTAGGATTTGGACTCTACCCTAGGTCATATATAAACAATGTTCCGCCCCCAATTCAGTTGTAACACAAATTATAATTACATAGTGCAAGATCCTGGCTTGGTAGTGCCCCCAGACGTAGCCAATCAATTTGGTGAACTGGGTTAACAATTTCTTGTGTTCTTTTCTGTTTTCTTTGATTTCTTGTGCTTGGTTTGTGTGCGATTATTATTCTTGTAGGTTTGCTTGGGTGTGGGAGGGCCATATTCACAACACCTCCTCCCCAAATACCTTCTCTGCGACCTCCAACTCTCCCTCTACCCAAACAACCACCAATTCCAATCAACGCCCGTTCCCATCCATCGGCACCTTCCTCTCCCCGTTCCAAGCCCCAAACCGACAATCAATCCTCCTTCACATCCAATTCCAACCGGCGACCCAATTCCTCTCGACCTACTCTCCTTCAATCTCCCCTCAACTAAACAACAACCGATCTCTCTCTGGACCGAACCTCTTCCTCACCGGGAAATCTAGCCTGACCTTAAACTCCCTTGCCTTCACCTGTTCGCTATCCCTGAACCGATCCAGAACCAATTGCCGATTGCCCTTCCCCTGCTTCCAATTCCATTCCGGAGCTCAAGCACGTACGTACTGGGAATTGCGGAATAATTCAACCTGGAATCTGAACTTGTCCCGTGAAGCTGATTGAAGAATTCGATACCTAACTTGGTATCGAATTTGTGGACTACGAGGGTAACGCGTCTCTTCCCTCACTTTTATCTCATTTTTGTTATTGTGTTTGTCTCGTTGCAATCTATTCCCCGGACTTGATAATTAGACTCTATCTGTCCCCCAATTATCAAGTCCCAACTGCCGATCTCTCTGTTTAATTGTTTAGCTTGGTTTTGTTGATATTCGTAATGTGATTTGGTGGTACTTGTTGTTCATTGGCCAAGGGAGTGTGGATCTCCCCATATCCACGTCCCCTTGGTCAATACATTGCGAATTCATTGTTTCTGAGCTGTTGTGATATTGTGTTGGGATTTGGATTGATTTCTGTTAGATTAGTGCTCATATTGTAAGGTACCTGCGGACGGTCAACTCGTGTCACGCGACACAATTGGACAGTTGGAGTCCTGTGTCACGCGACACAAGTGGCTCTCTGCAGAGACCACATTTCAGTTGTAAGTATTGTTTCTCTTAGTTGTAAATGGGATGTGGCCTCCCATGGCAAATGGCTTACAAATTGTAATTCCCCTTCTCGAGTAATAAAGCAAAGCACATTTATGCATTTCATACATATTCTTGTCATACACACATTGCACACACATTTGAATGGAATTAAATGTTGAACATGGAAAGACTCGTCTACGGACGAGGCGTGTTGGGTGAACTCTCGGTTCTTCCCAACACGTAACTTGACCCCCGAACCCATTTTCTCTTACAAAAAGGTTTTCAATGTTTCCTCTTAAAACGGCGTGGCGACTCCTTATTTTTCTTTTTTCGGCGAGCGCACATTCAAAACCATCGTCTCGGATCTGGTTTGAGCCTAGAAAAAATATCCATATAAACAAGACTTTTGTATGGCGTTAGAAATTGACAATTCAAGAGGAATATCCATATAAACTTCTTCATGAAGATTTTCATGTAAGAAGGCATTAGAGACATTCTTTTTAAATCATTCGGAGCTCTTGAGTCCGAGAGTCGAACAACTAGACATGAATAAGTGGAGACCATTGAATCAAAGCTGCAAAAAATGACCTGAACTAGCAAAGAAAAACCTATAAGACGTGATATATGGGGTTCTTCTCACATCCTCTTGTATATATGGATATGTATCGTATATTATAGGATATGAGTCATTATTTTAGGATTGTGATTGTAAATAAATGATTCCATAATTCTAGGCTAGTTTAGAGAGTCCACAATTGTTATAGTTACGTAGTATACTATGTATATGGGTTTATATATATTCAGTAACGTAAAGTGAATAAAATATACACAGAAGAATTATCTCCAGCGCCTCTTCCTTCTTCACAGGCTAGCGTGTGTGTTCTTCTACATGGTATCAGTCTAACTTTTCGATCCAGAATTTAGACTTCCCTCTTGTTCTTCTTCTTGTCAACAATGGATGATACCCCCAACTCCGGTTCCTCTGCCATCTCACACCATACCGCTTCTACCAATGTTCTTCCTATTTTTTATAACCTTAATGCAATTATGGGTCAGACCTTTTTAACCAAAGAGAATTATGTGAACTGGAGTACTCTTTTCAAGACTCTCCTTCGTACATTCAAGCTCCTATTTGTCATCGATCCTTAACAACCATCTACCACCCTTGATGATTGCTCGGTGAATCCGAATCATGCTCTTTGGAAATCAACGACTGACCTTGTTTGTGGCTGGATAAAAGGGACGGTTACTTCTGCTATTCAACCATACCTTAATTCATGTGACACAACTCCAGCAGCCTGGACAGCTTTGGCGAAGAGGTTTGGTGCTACTTCCACTCTTCAGATCAACATACTAAAGGAGAAACTTCATGATCTCAAGAAACTTGCTGAAACCTTAATCGTTGATTACCTTCTTTGTGCTTCCCAGATTGCTGATGCTCTTACCGCTGCGAGTGATCGTTGATGATGCGGTGCTTATCCAACGTATTCTTAGGGATCTTGGCCAAGAATAAAAGGAATTTATTACCTCTACAACTGCTGTTCATGCTCGCAATCCTCTCACCTTGGATGATCTGAGCGACCTACTTCACAAGGTGGAGATGTTGCTCCAAAAATTTGTTGCTCTGTCTTAACAATCTTCTGCCTTAGTAGTTGAGAAAGCTGATACTTCCCTCCCTCCTGAGGCTCACTATGTGGCCAACCCTGGGGGTGGTGGTCAGCGGAATGGCAAGGGTATAAAAATCGTGGAAATGGAAATTGAAACAATGGAGGCAATGGAAACCGAGGAGGATAGTGGAATGGGAATTGGAATAACAACAACAACAATGGTAACAATGGTTATGGCAGAGGTACTGTTCATAACCATAAAAGTGGGGGTTCTATTCTTGATTCGGGTGCCACAAATCATGTGACTGTGAACCCGGACTCCTTCTCCGGATCTTATCCGTACTCAGGTAAAGATGTAGTTACTGTTGGTAATGGCTCTAAGTTAAATATCTCTCGCATTGGTAATTCTGATGATCATATAAACAATCGTTCTTTTCACCTTCGTAACATGTTTTATGTTCCTCTTATTAATAGACCTTTATTATCCATCTGTTAGTTTTCTAAGGATAATAATTGTTTCTTTGAACTTGACGCTTGTGGTTTTCGTGTTAAGGACAATCGGACGAAGACGATCCTCATTTCTGGCAGTAATTCAGGCGGCCTCAACAAGCTATCTTTCAATTCAGAATCTTCTAATAGTCATGTCGCAATTCCTGGTGAAGAATCGAGTCAAGATACCTGGCACTCCCGCAACGGAACAAGACACAAAGTCTTATTTTTGTGAAACCTTCCACCATTCGTACAGTCCTTACAGTGGCTCATTCCAGACATTGGGACATCAAGCAGCTTGATGTTCGTAATGCGTTTCTTAATGAAATTCTTCATGAGGAGGTATACATGAAACAACCACCTAGGTTCGTCGATTCTAATAATCCTGATCATGTTTATAACCTTCTGTGAATGTGGTGCCCAAGATAAGCGGCTCTCCTTTTTGTTTATTTATTTTTTTGGAACCACTTTTTCGTGTAAGGGGAATCACCGCCTCACATCAGTTTGGAAACGTCCGGTTTAAATTGAAAAATGGAGTCGCCACGCCATTTTGATTTCCTCAAAACTTTGAAAAAAAGGATTTGGGTCCGGAGGTTAAGTTTATTTGGGAAGAACGGATCGTCGTTCACCCAAAGAGCCTTGCCAAAGCAAGTCTTCCAAGATCCGCTTTTCATACTTGCCTTAGTGTTTTCGTGTGTGGGATGTGTGTTTTGAAAAGGAGGGAATATACCAAGTGGTCTTCCGGACGTATAAACCATGAGTTGGTTATCGCTCGGGATTCCTTGGATTTTTATGTATTAGGGACTTTGGTCCCGTTCTCATCTTGGACTTGTGATCATCATGATGAGACCTTGGGTCACATGTGATCAAGATAGAGACACCGTTTTTAGAGTCCAAGGATGAGACCCTTTAGAAAGGAGTGACCTTTGCCTATCGATCCTACATCTTGAGACGATTTGGACTTTTTCAGGGCATTTATGCTCGTCTCAAGTGATGATCGGAGATATGTGGCTAGGGCTCATCCTTTTCTAAAGGAGAATCCATCTATAGGACCTTTGAATGGAAGAAATGACGTAAAGATAGGACCTTTACATCATCTCGCTCCAAGAGATGCTCCAAGTACCAAGGGGGACTAGGGAAGGGGTATAAAAATTGGATCTTTATACTCATTCTATGCCTTTTTATGCCTTATGAAGGTCACTAGGCAATCCTAGGAGAGAGATCCAACCATGAGGGACATGGGGGATGCATGTTTAAGCTAAAGATGAAATTTTTAATGAAAAAAATGACATTTTGATTGCAAAGGATGCTTCTTTGATGTAAAGAATAATTTTTAATGCAAAGGATGCAACTTTGTGTGGAAAAATGGTATTTTATATGCAAAGGATGCATAAAGATGTCATTTTAGGAGTAAAGGATGCTACTTTGATGTAAAGATAACACTTTTAATGCAAAGGATGCAACTTTATATGTAAAGATGGCATTTTAGGAGCAAAAGATGCTACTTTCACATCACCATGTGAGAGATTCACCCTAGAACAAGCCTTTCTTGAGGTCTTATTTGTTCATCCTTGAGTTGGATCTTCCATGGATCCTATGTGATAGGGAAAAGGGGGTAATATGATTTACATGCCTAAAGATGAGATCTTTAATGCAATATCAAGTACCAAGCAAGTATATAGCAATATGTAAAGCAAGGAGCAAATATATCACATAAACACAAGTATAATGCAAGGTAAGGGGGAGGAGAGGTTACCAATGGTGGTGTCCCTCTTTCTTCTTGAAGTTTGCCTAAGGAAGGGACCAACTTTTGAAGGTTTTGATGAGGAGGGAGGTAGTTTTTGACACTCTCAGCTCACTGGAATTTCGTGGTGGTATTTTGGCAGAGTAATGTTACTGGAAATCCCCCCTAAAATGAATAGAGGAGGTCTCTATTTATAGGCACTCTGGCAGCAGCTAATGAAGCCGTGCGGCTGTATCCCCATGGCAAATGAGGCCGTGCGGTCTTATCCTGAGATGACTCAGCTTATTTCTAGAACCATGCAAGGTGGCCTTCTAGAAGGGCATTTCCACGAAGGACTATTTGGAATTTTAATTCCTAGCAAGTCCTTCGCCCCTCGGAAGGTTCGGAAAAGTTCCTGAATTGCCCTTGAACTTTAGGAAAGTCCGGGAAATTGCCGGGAAACTTAACCGGAAGGCATGAGCCAAATTTGGGTACTTACAGAAGCCCCTCGGCAACGTCACTTGCAGGGCGAGTGGGGTTGTCGATAGAAAAGGATCCAATCTGGCGAATGCCGAGACAGATTAGGTGACCAGGGTGGTCGAGTGGCTGAACCTTTGAAAGGCTACCTACGTTTCCCGAGTGGGAATCAAGCCATAATCGTAGTTCGGAATCCACAGGGGAGACAGGTGTCATATGTGACAAATTGGCTGAACCTAGGGTAGGCTACCTACGTATCCCGAAGGAATCAAGCCAGGTCGTAGTTCGGAATAAACCCACTGGGGAATGGCGAAGAGAAACTGGCCTCTTGCTGGGGAAATAGAAGGGAAAGTGACCTGGGAGGTCGAGTGACTGATCCTATTGGGGATATGTTAGATGGAGGAAGTGACTGATGTGGTCGGATATCTGGGCCTCTATGAGGGGCTACTTCACCACTGAGGAGTGATGAATGACAAGAGGCGACCACTGCGGTTAGATGACTGGACCTTTATGAAAGGCTGCCTCACCACTGAGGAGTGATGAATGAAAAGGGTGACCAATGTGGTCGGATGGCTGGACCTTTTATGAAAGGCTGCCTTACCACTGAGGAGTGATGAATGAAAAGGGTGACCAATGTGGTCGGATGGCTGGACCTTTTATGAAAGGCTACCTACGTATCCCGGAGGAATCAAGCCTTGGTCGTAGTTCAAGTCTCACTAGATAGTTAGGAACAGTGTCTAGGATCCTTGAGATTTTGACGATTAATGGAGGAGTCACCTGATTTGACAATTAATGGAGGTTGTCACCTGATTGACAATTAATGGAGGTTGTCACCTGATTGACAATTAATGGAGGTTGTCACCTGATTGACTAAAGCTTACGTCACTATCGAGGAGATAGATGCAGCTAAAGTTTGAAGAACTTGAGCGTACTTCTCAATCTGTGAGATAGAGGTAGCTAAAGTTTGGAAAACTTGAGCGTACTTCTCAATCTATGAGATAGAGGTAGCTAAAGTTTGAGTTTTGACAATTCGGAGGTTGTCACCTAGCGTTATTTCGTTATAACGGAAGTAACGGAGGCGACTCGGGAGGAAAACCTATTTGCTTAGAGATAACCGATATCCTTTGGGAGAACAACGTTACTCTAGTTAAAGGATAACAGGAATTATATGCCTAAGTAGAAAGTCCAAGGGCATAAGCGTAATTTTCTGCTCAGAGCAAAAGATGTTGCCCGGCATGAGATGAGGGCAAAATAGGTCGTCCGGCTAGAAGTTTAATTTCACCAGATTATTTAAAACTGGATTTGAACGGGAAAACAGCATTATTCTGCTTGTTATTGCCGAGGGAGAAGAAGAGAGAAAAGAGAGAATTTTCAAAAAAAATTCAATTCTCTTGCTTTCTTGGCTTAGGATGGATCAGGAAGGGAACCTGATACCTAGGCAAGTACGAAGAACCATATCCGAAGCCGCTAGAAGGAGGAGGAGGGAGCTCGTTCGCACGGAGAGGAAGTATGACTTCAGCACGCATCCATTTGAGTTTTATCCCGGTAGGGGAGAGCACAAATCTACTAAACCTCAATCAGTTGGGGTAAGCATTCTTGATTTGCTTGATTCCGTCAATTTTGATTAACTTAGGGCTTGACCCGATTTTTAGGAATTTTTTCGAATTTTCCTAGGATTTTTGTTGATGGTTTTGGAATTTTGATGATTAACCTATGAGGCTAAGGGGATAAATGAACATGCATGTGCAATTTATTTGAAAGATAATGAGAATGACCCATTTTTTTCGAAGATAATGTCTAAAATGTGACGGAGTCCTTGTATGTGCTAGAACTAGGTCAATTCTTGATCATGGATGAGAAAACAAAATTTTGGACGATGAAAAGGATTCATGCATGCCATTTTTGAAAAATTAATGCTTACGTGCAAAAAATGTTGAAAATTGGATTTTTTGTGTCTTTGAAAGCAATGTGCTTGACATGACGTGTTTCAAGTGATGAAAGACACGTTTTCTAAGCAAAAGATGCTAAAAATCTTTTATGAATGCTTTTCTTTGAGAATATGTGCACTTTTCAATATATGCCTGCTTTTGAAATAAGATGAAGGACTGACACGTTTTTGTTGTGTTTTCCTACAGGAGAACAAGTCTAGGGGACCTTCTGAGGTTGCACTGAAGCTATGGGAGAGGATGCCCAACTTTGAGAAAGATGGGGTGAACCCCAAGCAGCTTGTGGAATACGAGCATGTGAACGTGAACCTATCGGACGTGAGTGACGCCGAGGACTTGATGAAGGATCCTAGCTTCTACGAGCTGAGCAGCGACGACGAGGAGTCGGAGGCTTAGGATTCCTTACGGTTGATCTAGGAGCAAAACAAATAATGAACACTTTTTATGCACAATTTATTTGTTTTTCATTTTATTTGGGCGCCGATGAGGCGAAAACAATGTATTACTCTTTTATTTGCTTTTCTATTTTATGCTTTATGAATTTGCATATTACTTGAGACTCGGGGCAGTTTTTTGCTTGGAAATGGGGCTGAAACTGGGCCAAAATGGTTTGTGATGACATATAACTGTATGATTAGTGTTTGGACATGTTTTTGTACATGTTTTGTTGAGAAAGTGGGGGTGAGAACTCCACTTAGGCAGCAACTTTGGTTGCTGCAGATTTTTTTCTGCAGATGGCAAATGACGCCGTCCGGCCTGGACCTGGGGACAAATAAAGCCGTGCGGCTGACAGTTCTATCTGAACTGGTTTTTTTCAAAATAAAACCAGGGCTTAGCCATTTCATTTTCACCCCAGAATTGTCCCAACTGATCCCAGAGCATATTTTTGACCAAAAGACATCAACTTTGATCACCTTGCAATGGAGAAACCCGTTAGATTGCAAAAGGGGAAAAGAGACCGTTTTCTATCCGATCTTCAATCTTGGATGAGGCATAACTTTCAATCCAACAAGAGGCTATTTGATACCACCTTCAAGATCAAGTCATTATGGCATTTGAAGGATCTCCCGCCCGATTGGGACCTTTTGAGAGCCGCGGCAAGGTTTTGGGACGTCCGGAGACATGTTTACTGCTTTTCTTACAACGAGCTTGTCCCAACCTATGAAGACTTCCGAGCCTTGATTGGGGGTCCGGAAATTGAGGCCATATCGATTCCTCTGATCGAAGACGTGCCGGTAGCAGTAAAGTTGGCAACTTTTCTGCAAATCTCTCTGGGAGAGGCTGAGGGGATGATGGTAACCCTTGATCGGGTTGACCTTTCTGATATCCCAAGCAGGTTTGGGTTCCCGGATATGGCTACGACCACTGTGTCTATGGATGCCTCTATCCTCTGCGTGTTCTCGTCTCTGTTCACGGCCGAGTCTGTGGGGATTTGTCAGGGTGGCCTCTTGGACATGGTTAGGGATTGCAGGGCTGGGAAGGATATTATCCCCCTGGTTTTGGGTGAGACCCTTCATTGTATTAACAGGATGGCTAGAGGAGACCATTTCATGAGGTCTGGGAGCACGGCTGTGTTGACTTTGTGGCTGCAGGAGAGGCTCAGGGCTTTACCAGGGGCTTTGCCGACTCAGTGCCCTTGGGTGATTTCTCGGAGGGGTGCACCTAGGCAGCAGGAACAGGGTGACTGGGAACTGATGATGGCTAGGTTATCCACTTCGGATATTCACTGGTGGGTACCTCACTGGAGGCTGCAGACCCGAAGGATATTTCAGGAGTCCTACGTGGTGAGGGTTCCAGGGTTTTCTTGGTCATCCTTCTACATACCCTGCTTGGTATCCAGGCAGTTCGGGGCTTTACAGGAGCCGTTGGGCGATTGGGAGGACATCCATACCATGGAGGTGGTGTCTTTAGACATGAGGGATCCAGCCAGCTTTTTATTCTTCTCGAGGGCTTGGACACATATTGCTTTCCTACCCAGAGCCATTCTCAAGAGCAGGAAAAGTAACATCTTGACTACGACCTACTTGGACTGGTATGAGAGGGAGATGGGAGCGACTCAGGTCATATTGGGAGAGAGACATCAGACTTTATTGGGGGCTGACTGTGACTCGAGTAGGACTCTAAGGGAGACTGAAGCCAAGGCGAGTTGCCACAATCAGTCAGGTGACCTTATCAGAGACATGGAGGCTCGATACGAGAGGCTTTCTGAAGTCGCTCCCTTGACTGAGGCTCAGAGGGAGGAAGTGCGGACTCGTGCCCGGGTTGAGAGGACACTTATTGACACAGGTTTGATGGAGGCTCCAGTGAGGATACCTGAGATTGGGATGAGGGAGACCGACATCATTGAGAAGAAGAGGAGGAACACTCGACGAGGTCGAGGTAAAGGGAATAAGACCAAAGAAGACTCAGTGAATGACAACTGATAGGTCTTTTCTTAGAATTCCCTTATTGCCATTTACAAACACAGTAGTTTATTAGGCATTTTATTGTATTTTAGATCTTTGTAGCAGGTTAGCAGAGTCAAGAGTAGACCGTGCTTGAACTCATCGAGAAGTTTTTAACTTGTAATGAACAAGAGATACTATCTTCGAAATTATAAGACACATTTCATGAAAACTTTTATTGTCTTATTTATTGTTTAGACCGAACCATTGCTGGCTGCCTACGTTCCCCTTTTACAAGAAAGACTAAGGGGCTCAGGTCTTCGTAGTTCATTTTGGTGAACTATCGGGATTAGGTCTTTTGGCCCTTTTTTATTTTATGTGCAACCCTGTTTTTTGCCTAGACCGCCCTTTTTGGGGTTTCAGCCTAGCTAGGCATTACTCTTTTTGCACTAAGATTTTTCTTTTTTTTTTATTTTATGTGCAACCCTGTTTTTTGCCTAGACCGCCCTTTTTGGGGTTTTTCAGCCTAGCTGGGTATTACTCTTTTTTGCACTAAGATTTTTTCTTTTCTTCTCTTTTTTTTTCTTTTTTTATTCTCTTTTTTTATTATTTTTTTCTTTTTTTTTTAGACATAGTACCTACGGAGCTTATCGCCGTTGACTAGGTGGACAAAGGGATTGTCGTCCAAGTCTGCAAGCTTCATGGCTCCTCCCGATAGTATCTTCTGCACCACATACGGGCCGATCCAAACGGGTCCCACTTTCCCAGGAGGTTGTCTCTGGTAGGGGACTTCACTTTCAACACTAAGTCACCCTCTTTGATGTCCCTGGCCTTGACTTTATTGTCGAATGCCCTTGCCATTCGCCTTTGGTAGGCTCGGGCGTGCTCCATGGCTTTTAGCCTTATTTCGTCGAGCAGGGCCAATTCATTGTGCCGGCTGCGCAGCCATTCTACTTCGTTGACACTGTTTTCCAGGAGGACCCTTAGTGATGGGATTTCCAACTCCACTGGCAACACTGCTTCCAACCCGTAAGTTAGGGCAAAGGGAGTTTCTCCCGTAGCTATTCTGACAGATGTTCTGTAGCCCCAGAGTGCTAGGTGCAGCTTCTCAGACCAATCACGACCACGGATGGCCATTTTTTGGATAATTCGCTCGAGCGTCTTATTGGCAGCTTCCACGGCTCCGTTAGTCTGAGGTCTATATGGGGACGACTTGTGGCGAGTGATTCTGAATTCTGACAGCAATCTATCGCAGTCCCCTTCAAAGTGCGACCCGTTATCTAAAATGACTTCATTGGGCACCCCATATCTACACATAATGTTTTCTTTGATGAACTGGGCCACTTTTCTGGAAGTGAGGACCTTGTAGGACTTGGCCTCTACCCACTTGGTGAAGTAGTCGACTGCTACTAACACGAATTCATGCCTATTGCTTCCTGTCGGGGCTATCTTCCCTATCACGTCAATATCCCAAGTTGCAAACGGCCAAGGAGTCGTCATGCAGTATAGGTCATGAGGCAGGAGATGGTTGAGGTTGGCAAACCGTTGGCATTTGTTGCACGCTCGAACATGCTGGACACAGTCTGTTTCCATGGAGATCCAGTAGTAACCCATTCTGAGGATCACTTGCATCAATGCTCTGGCATTCATATGAGGACCACAAGGACCATTGTGGACTTCGGTCATCAACTCTCTGGCCCTTTATTGGGTGACACACAGGAGGAGTGGTCCCTGGTATCGTTTCTTGTATAGGTCGCCCCCTAGAATGACATACTGGAAGGCCAACCGTTTCAGGACTTGCAAGCTCTTGGCTTTAATGCCTTCTTTCGGTCTACCTTCTTCGTCTCTGAAAGCGGACTCTCCGTCTTTGAGGAACTGGTAAATCTGACTGTACCAGGGTTCCTTAACAGGCTCGGGTCCCAAGTCTATTTCACAACAGAAAGTCGGGGCTTCTCTTCTACACACTCTGAAAGGTTTTATTGCTTTTCCCTCGGGGATCTCTACCAATGAGGCTAGAGTAGCTAGGGCATCTGCAAATCTGTTCTTTTCCCTTGGCAGGTAATGGAAGGTCACTTCTCTGAACTGCTCAATCAATTCCTCCATGTAGGCATGATACCTCTGAAGATTAGGGTCTACAGTCTTCCACTTATTGGAGTCCTGGTTGATGATCAGGGCTGAGTCTCCATAAACTTCGAGCTCCTTGACATTTCTTTCTAAAGCAGCCTCTAAACCAGCAATGCAAGCTTCGTACTCGGCAACATTATTTGTGACAGGGAAGTTCAACTTGAGGGCTATGGGCGTGTGCTCATCTTTCGGATCGACCAGTAGCATCCCTACGCCATTTCCTCTTTTGTTAGCAGCTCCATCAAAGAATAACTGCCATCGGTTTTCAGGCTCAACTACGAAGATCCCTTCATCTGGGAATTGGGGTTCAGGCCCGCGGTCCTCATTACTAGGGAAGTTTGCCAGATGGTCTGACAACGCTTGACCCTTGATGGCCTTTCTCGTCACATAGTTGATGTCATACTCAGCTAAGAAGAAGGACCACTTTGCTAGGCGCATCAAGAGGGAAGGCTTGTCGAAGATGTACTTGATGGGGTCCATTTTTGAGACCAAGTTCACAGAGTGGGCTTGCATGTAGTACTTGCCCGACTTACCTGACTA
Organism: Adenophora triphylla var. japonica; assembly: GCA_022495995.1. Taxonomy (NCBI): domain Eukaryota; kingdom Viridiplantae; phylum Streptophyta; class Magnoliopsida; order Asterales; family Campanulaceae; genus Adenophora; species Adenophora triphylla. The sequence continues at coordinate 61,855 of JAFEMH010006626.1, forward strand.
CCCGGACCTCTGCACAAGTCTTTTCGCATCTTGAGTAATTGAGCTCACTTCCCGTAGCTTCCCCGACAAAGTAAATGGCATTCTCTGCAGAGAGTCTTTCTTCTCCTGAGCAAGCATGGCCCCAACTGCCGTATCAGTGATAGTGAGATAGAGCAGAAGAGGTTTCTGTCTATGTGGGGGGCATAGTACCGGAGGATGTACTAAGTATGCCTTGATTTGATCAAAGGCATCCTGGCATTCCTCGGTCCATTCTGTGTCTACATTCTTCTTCATGAGCTTGAAGATGGGCTCGCACATAGTAGTCAACTGATTGACAAAGCGGCTGATGTACTGTAGTTTGCCCATAAAGCTTTTGACTTCTGTCTGGGTTCGAGGTGGCCTCATGTCCATAATGGCTTTGATCTTTCGGGGATCGACTTCGATACCTCGCTCTGTGACCATATACCCAAGTACTTTTCCCCTTGTCACTCCGAAGGTGCATTTGGCAGGGTTCAGTCTCATGGAATGCTGTCTCAGCCTCTCAAAGAACTTTCGCAGGTCAATAAAGTGATGTCCATTCTCGCCTTTGGAGTGGATTATCATGTCGTCGACGTAGACTTCAATCTCCTTGTGGATCATGTCGTGAAAGAGTATGATCGCTGCCCTCTGATAAGTAGCCCCGGCATTCTTAAGCCCAACTGGCATCCTTTGTATAGCGATGCGTTCCTCCCACGGTGTGGTGAAGGCATCTTTCTTGGTCCTCCTCGGCCATCTTGATTTGGTTGTAGCAATGAAAGCCATCAACGAAGGATTTGACTTCGTAGTTGGCGGTGGCGTCCACCAGAATGTCTATGTTTGGCAAGGGATAATCGTCTTTGGGGTGGCTTTGTTCGGATCCCGAAAATCTACACGAGCGCACCTTCCCATTGGCCTTGAATTCTGATCACAATGTTGGATAACCATGTCGGATATTCGATGACTCGGATGAATCCTATCCGCGGTAGCTTCTCAATCTCTTCTTTGACTGTAGAAACCATTAGGCTTGATCTTCCTCGGTTTACACTGCGGCTTAGCATCTGGTACTAGAGGGATTCTGTGCTCTACTATCGAATTGTCTAGCCCCGACATATCCCTGTATGACAATGCAAAAACGTCCATGTATTCTCTGAGCAGATTGACCAGTCTTTCCCGTTCAACCCCCTGGAAGAAGTTTCCCATCTGTGTCTCTTTAGGTTCTTCGACAGTACCCAAGTTCACACTTGTCAAAACCTCCTCGGCAACTTGGGCCCGGTTTTCCTCTGTGTCTGTAACCTGCTTAAAGATTTCTTGGATGTATTGTTCGTTTAGTGTGTTTGCATCTTGTTCAAATGATTCATTATTAACTGTTGTTAAGTTTTGAGTTAATTTATCATTTGTTAAGTTGGCAATAAGGGGATACTCAGAAAGATCTGTCATTTCATTCAAAGTAAGAGGAAAGATGACATTGGTTACATATTCATAATCCTCAGGCGTGAGTCCATCGGATGTCTCGGAGGACTGGAATTCAAAGATTCCCCGACTCAATCAGCTATGGATGACAGGGTATTTGACACAAGCAATTTGAGAAGGACGGGGTGCCAATCCAAGCTCCGCGATCATTTCTTTGTCGGTGGCTATCGGCCACAGAATGTCTCCCAATTCTTCAACGGCATCTCTATCTTAGTCACCAAAGTGCGGGGATCAAAAGGCTCTTCACCACCGTCTCCAATTATGGCAACAACCTCGTCATCTGAGCTGAAGTCGATCAAATCAGGGATCTGTGCTTCTTCATCAAACAGCTTTTGCAAACCCAACTCACTGTCTTTACTACTGGCAGCTTCTATCTGGATGATCTTCGGAAGAGCTAGCTCGAAGGCGGAGAAATCCATTACCCCGGATGAGGAGAGCGCTGACTCCTTGAAACTGTTTGGGTTTCCTTTGAAGGCATACTTGTTCTGAACAGTAGTGGTAGCCCGAGGAATGTCCGGCAAGTCAAGGAACATCCTTCGAACAGGATTTGCTGGTTTTCCCCGAACTTTCTCAAGGTTTTCCAGAAGAGTTTTTCTCAAGGAGATCTGGCGATCACTTTCATCATATTGAGTCCCACCTTTTATGAAGTAATGGGTTAGAGACAAGCTGTAAGGATGGAGACGGACCCCTTCACTTCGTTTTTCTTGAACTGTGCCTTTAGCTTTTCCGTCTTCCCAAGAATTCGGTTTGTACCCCAAGCCATATCGGGTAGTCTGTTCCTTCACATCAATGATAGCATTGCGACCCTGAAGTCTTTTGCCCAATTCGAGACCCGAAAGATAACCCATTTTTCTCATCATTCGCATGGCAGGAGGTATTTTGTCGGAGGTAGTAGTGAGGTCAGTGCAACACACTTGTGCTTTGGAAGAAGCTACAGAGAATCCGGTCAAAGCAAACCCTTCATCATCATGCTTGATCTCTAGGATCGGGATGCCTCCAATGCTTGTACCTTCCACGGTGACACTATCTCCATAGATAGTAGTAATAGTCCCATCACCTGACTGGAATTTGACGCATTGGTGCAAAGTAGAGGCTACCCCATTTATCTGGTGAATCCAAGGTCATCCCAGCAGAGCGGTAAATGAAATGGGAATGTCAATTACTTGGAAATCAACATCCATGGCCTTTTTGCCAAACCACAACTTGAGAGTAGCAATCCCCAGAACTGATCGTGTAGTGGAGTCGTAGGCCTTAATAGTCTGACTAGAAGGCTTCAAATCTGTGGGATTCAAACCCAATAAATCCATCATCTTTGCTGGCAGGACGTTCATTGCAGACCCTCCGTCAACTAGTACCCTTAGCAATCGGCGTTCTTCCAATTGGACTGTGATGTAAAGGGGTTCGTTATGACTAGCCCCATATTTTGGCAGGTCCAAGTCAGTGAAGGTAATGATGTTTCCGTAATGGATACTTCCAATCATCTGGACGACCTCATCTGGGGTGACATCTATGGGCACCATGGTCTTGGCGGACTTTTCTTCTAGCTTCACTTATGAGGGTATGAAGAGGTTAACAGGGACCACAAGGAGATATTGGCACAGTACACTTCAAGCGAGTCAAGCCGGATCCTCTTTTTCAGAGTCCGCTTTTCTGCTTCTGGCTTATAAGGTCTTTTGTCTATTTTCGGCTCGAAGACGGCATTTGTTTTGTCACCCTTAGGCTGCTCAACACTCATCTGTCCAGACCGAGTCATCACATAGACATTAGACTTTTCTGAGTCATTATTCCTACTAGAGGATTCCTTCAGCTCTTTCAGAGTCAGAGGCGGGCTTTTGCTGGCATATATATGGCCAACTCTATTGATTAATCTGATTAACGGCACGATCCGGGGCATAGGCAGCTTCCCGAATCTGATCCCCAGTGTCATTGGCTTTACGGCCTTTTACGGGTTCGACTTCCTAATTAGCTTAGCAACTGGCTGGTCTCAACTTCATCTTCGTCACTCAAAGCCTTCACAGTTTCATTCAAGCTTTTCAGAGTCAACATGCAACAGGAATTATCGTTCCCAGGGCTTGAAGGATTGCTAATGGCTTCCTTGCCTGGACATAGCAACTTTTTCAACAGAGCAGGGTCACATTCCTCATCACTGTCAAGCATATCCCTTCTTTCTCTAGGGGTCAGCCTTCTGACGGCATCTTTGACATTGGCCAAGCACTTTCTGAAGTTGGAGATTCCATCATCGAAGGATTTCGAGGGTCAAACCTCATGGCGGAGTTCTGTTCTCTACTCTCGGGAGGGTTTTACGAGCTTTTCGGCTTCCGGGCTAACCACTCTCTCTGTTCCTTCGGCATTTCGATTTGTGTCTTCTTGATATCACTACAGTAACTCATGTGAGAACTTTCATCTTGACTCTGATGACCAATGAGGGCAAAAGCAGGTCGGGATACTTGGCGCCATATAAGGGGTATTCTGGACTCTTCCCCCGACTTAGGGATTACCAAGAAAACATCATTGTCGTCATAATATAGGAAGGGGACCGGGGTCGCTTCAAACTTTAAGACTCTTTCTAGAGCTTCCATATACTCATCTTCGGACAAGATCTCAGGGGTGACTCTTAGTGCTGTAATGGAGTCTACTCTTCCTGATGGGGGCTTAGCTTTAATGACGCTTACGTGTTCTAGATCGGCGGGTGGAGCCCACTTCCCTCTTTCAGCTAAAGCTTCAATCAAGTTTCTCCATTCACCGACCAAGTCTTTGTAAGGAGTGTTGAATTCTAGGATGTGGAATTCATACCCTGCCTCATCTGAGCTTGCATCAATTTTCTCTTTCGAGTCCTTGCAAAGGCGACAGACACAATTTGAAGTGATACAGTCTCTCATTCCAGGTATATGGTTTTCTACTCCGTCTTGTCCTCCGAATTTCACTTTCGTTGGCTCCAGGTTCATTCCTTCTACTGAACTGTCATCATCACTGTAAATCCATCCATTCCTATTCTCATTTCTGACTTACTCTTCACTGTCACTATCTGGAAGATAGGCAAATTCACAGGCGTTGACAAAGTTGGAAAGGTCAGGCTGATACTGGAATTCAGGGATAAGGAAATTTGGCTCAAGCTGAGAGGAGGGAGTGAATCCTGTGGGGTAATGCAGAGGCTGCGTAATTGGGACAGCTGTGGCGTTTGCTCTCTGTTGGTAGGGAACAAACCTGGGTCTTATCTGAGGAGGCGAGGGTGTTGGAACCCGATCGCACAGGATGTGGGAAAGGGCTGAAAAGGGGGTATTCCTTGGTAAGGGATCATATGTAGATGGAGGAGGGCATTGGTTATAGGCTGGGGGAGCTGAGATGGCTACTTCTGGAGTCTCATCTTCTACCATAACCAGGGAACGGTTGGACTCAACCACTATCTGAACCCCATGACGACAAAGTGCATCAATGAGCATGGCTTGCAGTTCCTCATGGACCTTACGACTGTTTTCCAAGGCTAAGGCTAGCTCTTCTTCCCTAGTCATTTGGTTACCCAAACCGCTGTTGTTTTCTATCACATCGGCCATTCTGACTCTCTGGACTGACAAAACTGAGGATTCTGGCGAACTATCTGAGACTTCTGCGCTAACAAGCCGCTGACCCGGTATTCTCACCCACTTCTTTCTCGCTGCGGGAAAGGGATAGGAGAGGTTTAGACTCGGGGTAGGTGTTTAGGCTGAAGGCTCAAGCAATATGCAAATTAAGAATCTTCCAGTTTACTTAAAACGGTGTCTTTTATTAATTTCTATTTGGTTGGAAAAGGGGTTCTGCCCTTCTTTTTCGCAACTACTCTAGATCTTGGATCAGTGGGCTCTGTCACTACGTCTATAAGCCCCTCGTATTCCACCTGTATTTCGACCTCCCAGGGTGGACAGCCCCGGGCGAGGTTCCTATAGGGCACGCGGATCCCACCGACCGAGAGAGAAGAACGCTCCTAACGGGTCTAGCGGGTCATAGGAACTTTCAACGCACGCGCGATGCGGATTATAGTCAAGGCAATGCCGGGAAAGTCTAGTCTTTCAGCCTTAACGGAATTTCGGCAGAGTTTCGCTTGCGCGATTGACGTTTTGACTTTTCGGCAATGTCTGAGAAGATAATAGGCATGGGTCGGGCGATAAAAGCCGAATGACACAGTGTCACATTGAACTTCGTTGCATACGCTGTGCGTGAGTCAAAGTCGAAGTCAATGCCGGGTCAAGATATTGCCAATTTTTCCTTGTCGGAATTTCGGCAGAGCTCTGCTTGCGTGAAAGATCTTTGGATTTTTTTGGCATGGACCTGGTCTCGACTCTTACACATCCCGTGTGGGTCAAAGTCAAAGTCAATGCTGGAGTCATGATTCTGCCCAATTTTCCTTGTCGGAATTTCGGTAGAGTTCCGCTTGTGCGAAAGATCTTGACTTCCGTTATGGACTAAGGTTTGACCTTTACGGGGATATGCAACTGGGCTGTATGACACGGACTAGACCAGAAACCAACCAAAAGTCACGGTTTTAAAAGGTGTGACACGGACTGTGCATTGGTCGACACTGGCTGCCATGGGGAGTTTGGGATGATTCCGTGCGCGCCCGGGAGCATCGTAATGCTGTCTGTGGATCGCACTTTGAACAACCACCCCGGGTTAAAGGGACGTGCGTGCAAAGTGTACAGGATATATAAGGTGCGCGTAGTGTGCGGCCTCCTAAAAATATTCCTTTTTGAGTTAAAACATAAATTTTCAGAAATGTGTTTTAAAGGAATGATTTTTCGGGATGGGGGAAAATGCAACAGATAAGCACGTAAATTTTCTGGGAGCCCCGGTCAGTCTTGGAACTGAATAGCTCCAAGTTGCCAAGGCTGCCAAATTAACCTCAATTTTTGTCCTGGTGGAATCGCCAATGAAGCCGCCCGGCCAGAATCCAGGGAGGATTAAGCCGTACGACTGTATCAAACAATTTTCCAGGTTCCAATTTCTTTGATCTGCAGGCTGTTTTCCCGGCCTTTTTGGCACCTTTTTCAGCTCCAGAATGCTTTCCTGTTTAGTTTCAAAATATGCACAATTCCCAAGAAGCAAATGATGCATACAATGCAATGCAAAAAAATAAGGCAAGTGTAAGAAGCGGATTCGCGGCGGAAGGCTAACCCTCTCGGAAAAAGTTTTCTTGTTTTTATTTTTCGAAAAGAGATACCGGTACGTGGGATTGTTAGACCACAATTTATCCCAAGCCTCAGGTTAGGAAGCGATACAGGAAGGTTAATGGTTTCCACCTATATACCGGGTATCATTTTTTTTATTTAAAAATGAAAGCTTTCTCCTTTGGATATGTCCCCAGCGGAGTCGCCAAACTGTGAATGTGGTGCCCAAGATAAGCGGCTCTCCTTTTTTGTTTATTTTTATTTTTTTGGAACCACTTTTTCATGTAAGGAGGATCAGTGCCTCACATCAGTTTGGAAACGTCCGGTTTAATTTGAAAAACGGAGTCGCCACGCCATTTTGATTTCCTCAAAACTTTGAAAAAAAGGATTTGGGTCCGGAGGATAAGTTACCCTTTGGGAAGAACGGATCGTCGTTCACCCAAAGAGCCTTGCCGAAGCAAGTCTTCCAAGATCCGCTTTTCATACTTGCCTTAGTGTTTTTGTGTGTGGGATGTGTGTTTTGAAAAGGAGGGAATATACCAAGTGGTCTTCCGGACGTATAAACCATGAGTTGGTTATCGCTCGGGATTCCTTAGATTTTTATGTATTAGGGACTTTGGTCCCGTTCTCATCTTGGACTTGTGATCATCATGATGAGACCTTGGGTCACATGTGATCAAGATAGGGACACCGTTTTTAGAGTCCAAGGATGAGACCCTTTAGAAAGGAGTGACCTTTGCCTATCGATCCTACATCTTGAGACGATTTGGACTTTTTCGTGGCATTTATGCTCGTCTCAAGTGATGATCGGAGATATGTGGCTAGGGCTCATCCTTTTCTAAAGGAGAATCTGCCTATAGCACATTTGAATGGAAGAAATGACGTAAAGATAGGACCTTTACATCATCTCGCTCCAAGAGATGCTCCAAGTACCAAGGGGGACTAGGGAAGGGGTATAAAGATTGGATCTTTATACTCATCCTATGCCTTTTTGTGCCTTATGAAGGTCACTAGGGAATCCTAGGAGAGAGATCCAACCATGAGGGACATGGGGGATGCATGTTTAAGCTAAAGATGACATTTTTAATGAAAAAAATGACATTTTGAGTGCAAAGGATGCTTCTTTGATGTAAAGAATGATTTTTAATGCAAAGGATGCAACTTTGTGTAGAAAAATGGTATTTTATGTGCAAAGGATGCATAAAGATGTCATTTTAGGAGCAAAGGATGTTAATTTGATGTAAAGATAACACTTTTAATGCAAAGGATGCAACTTTATATGTAAAGATGGCATTTTAGGAGCAAAGGATGCTACTTTCACATCACCATGTGAGAGATCCACCCTAGAACAAGCCTTTCTTGAGGTCTTATTTGTTCATCCTTGAGTTGGATCTTCCATGGATCCTATGTGATAGGGAAAAGGGGGTAATATGATTTACATGCCTAAAGATGAGATCTTTAATGACAATATCAAGTACCAAGCAAGTATATAGCAATATGTAAAGCAAGGAGCAAATATATCACATAAACACAAGTATAATGCAAGGTAAGGGGGAGGAGAGGTTACCAATGGTGGTGTCCCTCTTTCTTCTTGAAGTTTGCCTAAGGAAGGGACCAACTTTTGAAGGTTTTGATGAGGAGGGAGGTAGTTTTTAACACTCTCAGCTCACTGGAATTTCGTGGTGGTATTTTGGCAGAGTAATGTTACTAGAAATCCCCCCTAAAATGAATAGAGGAGGTCTATATTTATAGGCACTCTGGCAGCAGCTAATGAAGCCGTGCGGCTGTAACCCCATGGCAAATGAGGCCGTGCGGTCTTATCCTGAGATGACTCAGCTTATTTCTAGAACCATGCAAGGTGGCCTTCTAGAAGGGCATTTCCACCGAAGGACTACGTGGAATTTTAATTCCTAGCAAGTCCTTCGCCCCTCGGAAGGTTCGAAAAAGTTACCGAATTGCTCCTGAACTTTAGGAAAGTCCGGGGAATTGCCGGGAAACTTAACCGGAAGGCATGAGCCAAATTTGGGTACTTACACCTTCGTAAGGCACTTTATGGATTAAAGTAGTCTCCTCGTGCATGGTTTCAACGTTTGCACGACTTTCTTCTCCGACTTGGCTTCTTCAATAGTCGTTCGGATTCATCCTTATTCATTTGACATACTTTTGAGGCCACTACTGTTATTCTATTTTATATAGACGACATTATTGTTACTGGTTCCTCTTCCGCCACTGTTTCGTCTATTATTGATGTCATTTGTGATACATTTGACAGTCGTCATCTGGGTGACTTGAGCTTTTTCTTGGGATTAGAAGCATCACGCAGTAGTGACATATTACACCTTGGTCAATCACGATATGCTCTCGACCTCCTTGCTCGATTCAACACGACAAATTTTAAACCCACATCTTCCCCTACTATACCTCATACTCGAATTTTTGGTCAGGACTGCGACCCCTTACCAGATCCAACCACCTACCGGAGTCTTGTTGGTGGAATCCAATATCTCACCTTGACATGCCCTGACATTGATTTTTTGGTTAATCAGGTTTGTCAGTTTATACACCAACCTTGTACGGCTTATTTGGTAGCTGCCAAACGGATTCTATGCTTCGTCAAAGGAACAACACATCTTAGTCTCACTTTTCATCAGTCACCTTCTGATGCAGTTCAACAGGCAACTCAAACACCCCAAGCAGCTGTGACCCAGGCAGCAAGCAAATCAGACAAGCCAAGGAGCTGCAAGCCAGGCGGATGCCCCATCAGTGACCAGGCATGTGCCTCAGCTGAAGGGAATCAGGGCCAACCTTCTGGACGCGAGGCTAGCGCCCTACACCAGGCCATGCAGCCGCCTCATCTGCAGCTGGATTGACTGGGACTGAGGCTAGCACCTCACAAGAGCCGGGGCGGGCACCTCATTTGACGCTGCTGTTTCCTTATTCCGATTTTTCTGTTTCCTTATTCCGTTTGCTGGTGTTTTTGAATTTTTATTTGGGGATATTTTGGTCTTTACTTTGCTATTTCGTTTAGGGTTTTATGGGAGTATTTATACTTTGTTTTAGAGAGGTTGAAATCAGTTTTTGTTGATTGAATTTAATAGAGAAAAGGCTTAGGTTTTTCCATTGAATCTTGGTTGTCTTCCGTTCGGCTTAATTCTCTTGGCTTTGGCTATCATTTGGTATCAGTTTCCTGGTTATCAATGGCCAAACACGGACGTGGTGCTCATGATGGTCGTCGTGGTCATAGTAGGGGTCGTAGAGCAGACCTCTAGGCGGATGAAATCCCTCGCGAAAGAGACCTACGTGATATCGAGAATGACGAATTGCGAAACCAGATTCAGCAGCTCCAACGGCAGCTTGCTCGTATGGGGGCTCCCACTAATGTGGGCTCTAATTCAGAGGAATCGTCTAATGAAGGAGGATTTGCAAAGGGGCGCAATCCCTTCTCTCGAGGTCATGAACGTGGACACAGGTATGGGGCTGATCCTTCGAAGGATATCGGTATGAAGATCGACATCCTGGAGTTTGAAGGTAAGGCACACCCTTATGAGTTCATTGATTGGATAAATACGGTTGAACGTGTTTCTGATTTAAAACACATGGAGGATAGTCATAAGGTGAAGGTTGTTGCAATCAAATTGAAGAAGCATGCTTCAATTTGGTGGGAACATGTTAAGAAACAAAGGGCGAGAGATGGGAAATCAAAGGTTCATTTTTGGGATAAGATGAAAAAATTGCTGCGATAGAAATTCCTTCCTGAACACTATAGGAAGGAGTCCTTTCTTGATTATCATAATCTGAAGCAGGTGATATGACTGTCGAAGAGTTCTTCAATGAGTTTGATCATTTGCAGATGCAGTGTGATGTTTCCGAAGAGGATGAACAAACGATTGCTCGCTTCCTTGGAGGACTATGCATTGATGTGTCAGAGGTGGTTCAATTGCAGCAGTATTGGACTTATGCGGATGTTGTCGACTTGCTCTGAAGGTTGAGAAACAGTTGAAAATAAAGAAGGTGGTGAATCATTGGCCGAATAGAGATTTTGCTAACACTAGGGGCGTTGGTAGTTCTAGCATACCCAAATGGATTCCACCAACTACTCCAAAGACGCCAGCTACAGCCAATCCGGGTACCACAGTAAGCAATACTAGAGGGAGGCAACCTGTGAGGTGCTTCAAGTGTTAGGGTATTGGTCACCTTCAAGCCGAGTGTCCCAACAGGAATGTTGTTGCTCTACTTGAGGAAGAGTTACCGGTCTATGATGAAGAAGGCGAGGTGTCTGAGGTTGAGGCCGATGTGGTTTATGTAGATATGGGTCCAACCTTGGTGGTTAGACATGTGTTGAGCGCAACGGCAGTGGATGATGAACAGTGGCTTAGCCATAATATCTTTAATACAAAGTGCACTGCCAAGGGTAAGGTTTGCAAGGTTATTATTGATGGCGGTAGTTGTGAGATTGTTGTTTCTACTACTATGGTGGAAAAATTGAGTTTGCCTACTGTAGTACACCCTCAACCGTATAAGTTGTCTTGGTTGATCAAGGGCAATGAGCTCAAGGTAAATAAGCGGTGCCTCGTGCAGTTTTCTATTGGTAAGCGTTATAGAGATGAGGTGTGGTGTGATGTTGTGCCCATGGGATATTTTATTGGGAAGGCCGTGGTTATTTGACAGGCAGGTTAAGCATAATGGGTTCAAGAATACGTACACCTTCCGCATGAATGATGTCTCTATTACTTTATGTCCTACGGACCCGATACATGAGCCGACAACTAGTGATTGTGTGGGCACCCCAACCCGGAACCTAACACGTGTCCCGAGCTGGAGAGGCCCAAACTAATAAAGACCACCTGGAAATTTAAAAACTTTTGACTTAACTTCAAAATAAACCAAACTTTAACAATACCCTTCAAGTAATAACTTGAATCATCTCCACTTGGAGGAACATAACATGAACCAACTTTGATACATACTTACAAAGATAGACAACACTTTAAGTTACAAAAGATCCCAAATAAAATCTTTACAAAAGTTTTATATAAACAAACTCCAACAAGGAGCTAAACCAAAATATAACTACAATCCCATCTAGGACATAACGTACCCAACAACCCAAAAGACGTGTACAAACTCCTCCCCGTCCTCACTAGCCGGGTCCTCCTGTCTCAGTCCGATCTAAAACATTAAAGGGAGAAGGGTGAGAATAAATCTCAATAAGTTATTATGAATGCAAAAATATGCCAAGTAAGATGCAACACATATAAGGTGCATATAACACATTGGAAAAGCCGTAAACACCTTACATTACCTTGGTTTACCTTTTCCCATCTGAACAATAAGTCGTACAACATCGGGAGATAAAACTTCACTCATTTGTGAACTGCTTGAGCATATTCACATCTTATAAGACCCGTTTTTCAGGGAACCATATAAGATACTAGCAACTCAGTAAGGCTTTTGGCTCAATACAGATGCTATAACCCCAATATGTGACCACAGAAGGGGACAGTCACAGGTATAACGTAATCCGATCATATTAGGTCACACTTTCCATAATTGATCGTATTCCATTATACCCCTAAACATCACCTGATTAACACAAGTTCAAGCACATAATAGTTACTTGAAAAGAAATCCACCAAAGGGATAAGTATATAACAACATGGTAACTCATACTCATGTTTAAATCAATAACATAGTGCAACATATATTTCATACACTATTTATATCACAACCCATGGATATGAACTCAAGTAAGGCAACAAGGCATCATAAACCCGCCCTACATGATCAATGTGCAAAAATACATGACCTCTATAAAGGTCCAAGTTTGAATTACCAAGTTGGATTCACTTTGGTTAAGTTACAAATCAAGGCTGCCAAGCCTTTTCCGAACAATATTTAAACCCCTTCCACAATTCCATTTTAACCAAGTAAGACATCATTGTGAAGCTAAAGTGTTCTACTTTAATCTTAGTTAAAGAGGGTTCATTTATATCCTAGGTAGATTAAGTTTCTAGGCCTTGGAAAATGCTTCAGAGGCTGCAGGGCATGGCACGATTCGTGCCCCAGGGAACGACTCGTGCCCATTGTATACCCCTCCAGAACCATTCGTCCCTACATAGTCACGACTTAGGCAAACCTCAAGGGACGACTCGTGCCACAGAGCACGAGTCGTGCCCTCTACCTAGAAATCAGTATTTTGCTGCAAACATCAGCAATCCAATTCCCAAGCTACCAAGGACCAATTTACTCTGTTTTAAAGTGACCAAAACCAGTACCAAACATCAGCAATACAACCCCAAACCATTCCATACCCTTTTCAACATAATCCAACACTAACCATTATCATTTTATTACCAAACTTTATGCCATAATGCCATGCAACCATTTCCTTTTGACCATTAACACCATAAAATTCATACTAACCCTTGTTCTTGATACTACAACAACCAACCCGTACTCATCTCAATTCCACTTTTCCAAAACTCCTCTAACTAAATAAAAATGTTTCAAAAACACCATAAATCATTTATACCATATCAATAACAACAATAATCATAGGATGAACAACTTTTGAAAGAAAATCATAATAACTTACCTAGATAGTGCAAAATGGAATATTTATTTGACTGGCTCTACGCGATTCCCTCGTCACCACGAACAAGAATCCGCAAACGGATTTGAAAACGAAGAAGTATTGAACTTGGAATAATTTTTGGAAGATAAACTAGGGTTTTGGCTCCATGGAAGGTTTTTGGAGAAGAAGAGTACTGATGAAGAGATAAAATGACTTCTTTGCAATTTGCTAAGGATAATCATGCAATATTTTAATAAAGCTCCTTCAAGGTTTGAACCTTAACAAATAACAACCTTAACTATCCAACTTTACAACAAACCACCTCAACCTAATATAATCATTTTATTAAAAATTTCAATTATTATTATTTCACTTTAATATTTCACATTTATTCCTTTTAGACCCTAAAGCATTAAAATTACTTCATTTTCACCCTAAATTCACATAAGTTGTTAAAAACATAAAATGAACACATAAAACTTAACAAGTAACATAAATAGCATAAAATAAGATACTACCATCCGAACCCCACGTGCTCAACGAGTGCTAAAATGGTGCCTAATATTAGGGTCGTGATAGATAGACCCACAAATTCTGTTGTTCACCAACTCCTTAGCCGCTCAGAGTTTGATTCAGCTACAGCAGTAGAACAGGGGTTCTATGTTCTTGTCATGCTTGAGGAAAACGAGTCGGGCATGTTCATGCCCGCAGCGGTACAGTCGTTACTAGATGCTTACAGTGATGTTACTCCTGAAGAGATTCCTCCGGGACTGCCTCCCATGCGGGATATTCAACATTGTATTGATCTTGTTCCGGGTGCCTCTATTCCGAACAAGGCTGCTTATCGGTTGAGACCCAAAGAATATGAAGAGTTGGAGAGACAAGTGAGGGAATTACTTGACAAGGGTGTTATTCGGGAAAGCATGAACCCATGTGCGGTTCCGGCTTTGATGGTGCCTAAAGCTGAAGGAGCATTGCGTATGTGTATGGATAGTCGGGCGATCAATAAAATCACCATCAAGTACAGGTTTCCCATTCCTCGGATCGATGATTTGCTTGACCAGTTACATGGTGCAATGGTGTTTTCTAAGATTGATTTGAGAGCGGGTATCACCAGATTCGTGTCAGATCGGGGGATGAGTGGAAGACAGCTTTCAAGACTCGGGATGGATTGTATGAGTGGATGGTGATGCCGTTTGGGCTATCTAATGCCCTAGCACATTCATGCGACTCATGAACCAGATTTTCAGACCTTTCATCGGTACGTTTGTTGTTGTTTATTTTGATGATATTCTGATTTATAGTAAGTCGGTGGAACAACACTTGAGACAGGTTTTTGATGTTCTGCGAGAGCAGAAATTATATGCTAACCGTAAGAAGTGTCACTTTTTTACTGACCAAGTGACTTTCTTGGGGTATGTTGTTACCAATAAGGGTGTTCGAATGGATGATTCGAAGGTCGAAGCTATTACTAGCTGGCCTACACCGACGAACGTTCATGATGTTAGGCATTTTCATGGTTTGGCTTCCTTTTATCGCCATTTCATTCGCGATTTCAGCAGTATTATTGCCCCTCTTATTGACTGTATTCAGGGGAGTGTGTTTGAGTGGACTAAGGCGGCGGAGGATGCTTTTCAGCTTTTGAAAAAGGCGGTGACACAAGCTCCTGTTCTCATTTTGCCTAATTTTGATGAGGTTTTTGAGGTTCATTATGATGCATCCAATGTTGGTGTTGGCGGAGTGTTGAGTCATAATAAGAAACCTGTTGCTTTCTTTAATGAGAAACTGAATGACGCTAAGAAAAAGTACTTGACATATGATAAGGAATTCTATCCTATTGTTCGCACCTTGGAACATTGGCAAAATTATCTCTTGTCACGGGAATTTGTGTTGTATTCTGATCATGAGGCTCTCAAATACATTCAAGGGCAACATAAGCTTAATCTGCGACATGCCAAGTGGGTGAAGTTCATTCAGATTTTTACGTTTGTCATTATGCATAAGGCGGGAGTTCAGAACCGTGTTGCAGATGCTTTGAGCCGTCGGCATTCTTTATTAGCTACATTGTAGGTTGAGGTATGTGGGTTTGACACTTTTCGTGATGATCCGTATTTTGGGGTTGTGTGGGATAAGTGTACCCATGGTAGTTTTCTGCAGTTTTTGATTCATGATGTCTATTTGTTTAAGGGTAACAAGCATTGTGTTCCTTACTGTTCATTGCGGGACCTAATTATCTCTGAGAGTCATGAAGGGAGACTTGATGGACACTTTGGCAAGGATAAAACACAAGCACTTATTGACGAACATGTTTTTTGGCCCAAGTTGGGGCATGATGTTGCTCGGTTTATGGAGAGATGTCGTGTGTGTCATGTGGCCAAAACTCGCAAGACCAATGCAGGCCTTTATACTCCTTTACCGGTTCCTACTGCACCGTGGGAAGACATTAGCTTGGATTTTGTGTTGGGATTGCCTCGTACGCAGCGACATAAAGATTCTATTATGGTGGTTGTGGTGGATTGTTTCTCTAAAATGTCCCATTTTGTCCCTTGCAGTAAAACTTTCAATGCGATACAGGTGGCAGACTTATAATTTAAGGAGATTGTAAAGTTGCATGGTATTCCCAAATCCCTTACTTCTTATATGGATGTCAAGTTCGTTAGTCACTTTTGGCGCACGTTGTGGAGGAAGATGGGTTCACGTTTACAGTTCAGTAGCTCTTATCACCCACAGACGGATGGACAGACTGAGGTTACTAATCGTAGTTTGGGTAATTTATTGCGTAGTTTGGTTGGTGACCATTCACGCCAATGGGATTTGACACTTGCACAGGCTGAATTTGCTTACAACAATTCGCAGAACCGCACTACGGGTAAAAGTCCTTTTCAGATCGTGTTTGGGCGTAATCCTGTCAGCCCCTTGGATCTTATCCCACTTTCGGTTACTAGCCAATACAGTTCTGATGCAGAGGCACGTGTGACTCAGATTAAAGAGCTCCATTAACAGGTTCGCAAACGTATTATGCAGCAAAACAGTACGTACAAGCAACGGGTGAACAAGCATCGCAAGAGGGTGGTATTTCAGGCAGGTGACTTGGTATGGGTTCACTTGCGTAAAGAGAGGTTCCCGGCGTAAAGAGAGGTTCCCGGCTTGACGTTTTGGCAAATTACAATCGAGGGCGGATGGACCATTTAGAGTAGTGAAGCGGATTAACGACAATGCGTACAAGATTGACTTGCCAATTGACAACGTCTCAGCAACGTTCAATGTTTCGGATTTATCAGCTTACCGTGGTGACACTGATGATGATGGCAACTCGTGGTCGAGTTTTTTTCAAGAAGGGGAGGATGATGCAGTTCAACAGGCAACTCAAACACCCCAAGCAGCTGTGACCCAGGCAGCAAGCAAATCAGACAAGCCAAGGAGCTGCAAGCTAGGCAGGCACCCCATCAGTGACCAGGTGTGCGCCTCAACTGAAGGGAGTCAGGGCCAACCTTCTGGACGCGAGGCTGGCGCCCCACACCAGGCCATGCGGCCGCCTCATCTGTAGCTGGACTGACTGGGACAGAGGCTGGCGCCTCACAAGAGCTGGGGCGGGCGCCTCATTTGACGCTGCTGTTTCCTTATTCTGTTTGCTGGTGTTTTTGAAATTTTATTTGGGGATATTTTGGTCTTTACTTTGCTATTTCGTTTTAGGTTTTTATGGGAGTATTTATACTTTGTTTTAGAGAGGTTGAACTCAGTTTTTGTTGATTGAATTTAATAGAGAAAAGGCTTAGGCTTTTCCAGCGAATCTTGGTTGTTTTCTGTTAGGCTTAATTCTCATGGCTTTGGCTATCACCTTCTTTCTCCATCTGTGCTTACTCTTATGCCGATTGGGCAGGCGATCCTGATGATCGTTGTTCTACTACAGGTGCCTGCATTTTTATTGGTCCCAACCTTGTGTCTTGGACTGCTAATAAACAAACCACCGTCTCTTGTTCTTGTAGTGAAGCTGAGTATCGTGCCTTTGCCACGACAACTGCAGAACTTCGGTTGTTTTCCTATCTATTTCGCGAACTACGACTCCCTTTCACTCCTCCATATTTATTTTGTGATAATCTCTCTGCGCTTTATATGGCTCGTAACCCGATCTTTAATGCTCGCACTCGCCACATCGAGATTGATTATCATTTCATCCGTGAGTTGGTCACCCGTGATTTTCTCAAGTTACACTATGTTTTTCGACTGATGATCAACTTGTCGATATATTCACAAAATGTCTGTCTAAACCCCGGTTTCAAGCACTATCTATCAAGCTACACCTTCCCTACGGACGTCTAGCTTGAGGGGGTGGGTATAAGACGTGATATATGGGGTCTTTTCACATCCTCTTGTATATATGGATATGTATCCTATATTATAGGATAGGAGTCGGTATTTTAGAATTGTAATTGTAAATATTTGATTGAGTAGGTTTGCTGAGAAACGCGTTTCTCCATAACTATGGAGAAACGTGTTTTTAATAGCCAGAAGCTTTGCGTTTGATATCCAGAAAAAAAAAAACCAAGGCCAAGACCAAAGCTTCTGGATATCCAGAAGCTTTGGGTTTGATATCCAGAAGTATGTGAAATGTATATCCAGAAGTATGTGAAATGTATATTCAGAATTATGTAAAATGTATATCCAGAAATGTGTTCGGTGCATATCCAGAAATTGCTATTGAAGATTTCTGGATATCCAGAAACCTTCAAATGTATATCCAGAAACCATTAAATGAATATCCAGAAACATTTTGAAGGTTTCTGGATATTCATTTGAAGGTTTCTGGATATCACTTTCATAAGGTTCTGGATATCCAGTGCATTGTCGCGCGACAAAGCGGGACCCGTTTCTCCATAATTTATGGAGAAACGCATTTCTCCCTAGATTTTGGCTATTTGATTTCATAATTATAGGCTAGTTAAAGTTAAGAGAGTCCACAATTGTTATAGTTACGTAGTACACTATGTCTAGGGGTTTATATATACTCCCTCCGTCCCACTACAAATTGCACATTTTTCTCATTGGGCGTCCCATTATAAATTGCACACTTTCAAACTGATAAAGAATCTTTACTATTCTCTCCACTCATTCTCTCTCCTATATTATTTTAATACTCACAACATAATTATAATTTACTATTCCCTCCACTCATTCTCTCTCATATTTTACTTTTACACTCACAATATTTATATCATTATTTTTTTCCTTAATTCCCGCGCAAACAGTAGCTGTGCAGTTTCAAGCGGGTCGGAGGGAGTATTCTGTAACGTAAAGTGAATAAAATATACACGGAAGAATTATCTCCAACGCCTCTTCCTTCTTCACATGCTCTCGTGTGTGTTCTTCTATAAAACCCACATAGAATCCTTAACATGGCAACTAATGATCAATTCTTAAAGCACAGCTGCGATTTCCTAAAAATATGGAAAATTTTAATTTTACAATATACATATTTCAACAAATCATCTCATTTACAAATTTCATGGAAGTAAACAAAATGCAAAGAACTGAAAACAATTTCTTAAAACAAAAGTTAAAGCAACTGTAACATGTGGTTGTTCATGGAACTCGACGTTTAAGAATTGATCATTAGTTGCCAATGAACATAAATGCCATGTTTTAGTTCACATGCTATAAGCGTAATATCTGCCAGAAAATGTTGTTTGACAGTTGAATTACGCTACATCAAAGAGTTAATACTCCATATCTTAAGTGCTGATGGATGTTAAATATAGTGTCAATTTTTTTATTTTTTTTAAAAAATAAAGCTCCAAAAAAAGTCAAAAGCTCATAGTTAATAGAGTTTCTAAATTCGACGAATTTTACATTGTACAATATCATGGGTCGGTTGACCATGTTACTATACTAAACGTGGTCTGACTGACCGCTGAGTTCGCGAGGATTTAGGGTGGATGTATGAATAGTCAATTTTTTTATTTATTTTTTAAATCAAGTGGGCATGCTACTAATTATTGTAGATTTAATCAGATGGCCAACTAGCTTGGCAGAAGTTTTTTTGGTGCCCCTTCACGTATTCTAATGTGTAAACTACACTAGCAGAAGGAGTCTATAAAATGACCATTCCCATGCATTGCTTCATATCCATTCCTCAATTTGCTTTACTACAATGGCTTCTTTTCTCTATCAGCTTCTCCCATTTTGCATTGTTATTGCCTCTTTTACTCTTTTCCAAGCAATAGAAGTATCATTGGCACAACCCACAGCCCTTTTCTTCCCCATTCTAAAAGACCAAAAAACCCTCCAATATTACACCACCCTTGAGGTTTCGACTAAAGGAAACTACGTAAATGTAGTCATAGATCTCAGTGGCCAGCACCTATGGTTCGACTGCAGTGGCTACAACTTCCCCACATATCTCCCTATTCCTTGTGGCTCCAAGAAATGTCAACTTGCAAAGGGATCTGCCTGCAGGAGTTGCAATGGGCCAGCCATGCCCGGGTGCAGTAACAATACTTGTGGCTCATTTGACTACGACCCTTTTTCATACGTACTCGTAGTCGATAGCTTTGTGGAGGAATTCATGCTAGCTGACTCAACTGATGGCAAACGTGTCGTGAATAATTCAATGTCAACATCACGTTTGACTTTCTCGTGCACTGATTATAAACCTATCTTGGAAGGCCTAGGTACTCAGGCTAAAGGAGTAGTAGGCCTTTCCATGAATACTATTGCATTACAAACTCAATTTTCTTCTGCTTTTAACTTGGCAAATAAATTTGCCCTTTGCATTCCGTCTTCCCTCCCTTCTGGAGGAGTTGGAAGCATGTTTATAGGAGGCGGGAAATACTTTTTTCCGCCTCAGAGTAGTGAGGATCTATCAAAGTCACTTACGTCTACTTCACTACTCACTAATCCTGTGAGCACTGCACCAATATATGCTGTTGGCGATAAATCTGATGAGTACTTCATCAGTGTCAAATCCATCAAGATTGGAAATACAACCGTCAATTTCAAATCTTCTTTACTTTCAATCGACAGAGAAGGATATGGTGGGACCAAGATTAGCACTATCGCGAATTACACGATTTTGCATAGCACAATCTTCAAGCCTTTTGTTAGAGCTTTTCAGAAGGCAGCTTCTGATAAGAAGATTAAGAAAGTAGCAGCAGTGGCACCATTTAATGCATGCTTTAGCTCAAAGACCATTTCTAAAACCTCACTGACTGGACCAGATGTGCCCATTATCGATCTTGTACTAGATAATGCAGAGTGGAAGATTTATGGGGCCAACTCCATTGTTGAGGTGAAGGAAGGTGTGTCGTGCCTTGCCTTTGTTGACGGTGGGAAGAACGGAAGAACAAATATTGTCTTAGGAGGGTATCAATTGGAAAATTACCTTATAGAGTTCGATATAGCTGCAAAAAAGTTTCGATTTAGTACTTCACTTCTGCTCCGGAACACAACGTGTTCTCAATCGAGAGTTTAAGATATTAACTGCAGTATGATTTTATTGTTTCTGTTAATTTCTTGCCTAGATCTCGATATGGTGATTGTTTCAACAGCGTGGAATGAGAGTGTAATTTTAATAATGACTTGAATGTGTAATTGTTCCAATTTCAAATTCTATTTCTCTTCTTCTGTTTATACTCAATGAGGAAAGATTAAAATGTCGACAAAACTGAAAATAGATGGACTTCCAAAACGTCATCTTCTGCTATATAAGAAAAACCTATAGCTGCAGGAGGCGTTTTGGAAGTCATAACATGTGGCCATGTTCCATCAAGGAACAAGTAAGGAATGATAAAACAGATCATTCGAACAAAGTGTGCATCAGATTCATATACTTTTCTGGAGAAATATTGTCACGACCCTAATAGTAGGCACCATTTTAGCACGCGTTGAGCACGTGGGGTTGGGGTTGTAGTATATCATTTATGTCTTTTATGCTCCTTGCTAAGTTTTATGTGCTCATTTTATGTCTTTGATGATTTATGTGAAGTTTAGGATGGTTAAGAAATAACTTTAATTGTTTAGGGTCTAAATGGAATAAACATAAAGTGTTGAAGTGAAGTTATAATAATTGAAAATTTAAATAAAATGTTTATAAGTGGGTGAGGTTCTTTTGTGTAAAGAATAGGAGTTGAGGTGTTAGTTGCATTGCCTTAGACTTTGGAGGAACTTATTTGAAACTATTGGAAGGTCTATCCATAAAATAGCAAGGGAAGCTTCATTTTAAAGGATCAGTATCATTTTCTTCAGCAAAAACCTCCATGGAAACCAAACTCTAAGATCCTTCTTCAAAAAATTCTATCAACTTCATTTTCGTTCCGTTTTTAAATTCGTTCGCATATTATTGCTCGTGGCGCCAAGGGAAACACATCTATCCGGAAAAATAAATACTTCATTTCGCACTATTTCGATAAGTTATTATGAATTCTTTCCAAAACTTGATCATTCTATGATTATGATTGTTATTGATGTATTATAAAGGAGTTTTGGTATTTTTGGAACTATTTTCTTGAAGATGGGATGTTGTTAGAAAGACCTAGGTTATGAGGTAGTTGTAAATGAAAATGGATAGAAGTAGAATGGTTGTTCTAAGTGGTAATGGGTAAAAATGTAGATGCATGACCAATTTAGACTTGTTAATGTGTTTGAAAAAGGATTGGTCACATATTGCTTGAGTTTGAAATGAATAGAAGGGTTGTACTGGTTTTGGGACTGAAGTTGAGTTGTTTACTGATGTTGGAACAAAGGGTAGAAGCCAAAGTTGGCTGATGTTATTGAGTTGCTGATGTGCTATTCTGTTTCTGTTTCTGTTTCTGTTTCCTGGGCAAGGGCACGAGTCGTACCCTTGAGCACGAGTCGTGACCATGCCTTGTCCAGTCGTGCGACAGTTTAAGCCAAGTCGTGCCACGTCGTGCCTTATGGGGGACGACTGAATCTGAGTGGGGTTAAATGGGGCACGAGTCGTGCCCTAGGGCACGAGTCGTGCCCTGCTCTGTCACCTATGAATCATTTCCCAAACTTTAGAAACCTAATCTACCTAGGATATAATTGAACCCTCTTTAACTATAATTGAAGTAGAACACTTTAGCTATAAAATGGCATCTTCCTTGGTCAAAATGGAATTGTGGAAGTAGTTTAAATATTGTTTAGAAAATGGTTGACAAGCTTGATTCGTAACTTAACCAAAGTTGTTCAAAACTTGGTAATTCGATCTTGAACCTTTACAACGGTTACTTAATGTTATGTAAGGAATACGTAGGACTTGTTTATGATACATGGTGACCTTACTTGCTTTCATATTCACGGTGGTTGGTAAATAGTGTGCTAAATATATGTTACACTATTGTATTAGTTCGAACATGGGTATATTTACTATGTTGTTTCATTATTATCCCAAGTGTGGATTTATTTACCATGTCGTTTCATTAATATCCCAAGTGTGGATTTATTTACCATGTTGTTTCATTATTATCCCAAGTGTGGATTTATATTTCAAGAATCTGTTATGTGCTTGAATGTGGATATATATGTTGATGTTTAGAGGGTAATGGGATACGATCAATTATGGAGGTGTTCTATAAGTTGATCGAATCACATTATGCCTTGGGACTATCCCCTTCTGTGGCCACAGTAAAGGGGCGATAGCTTCTGTATTGAGCTAAAAGCCTTTTTAGATAGCTAGTAATTTGATTGGTTCTATGTAAATATGCCCAAGAAGTTCACAGGAGAGGAGTTATGACAATAGCTCTCTCGGTTATATGATTAGTTCTATCACTACCAGAAACTGGTGTTTTAGCGACGGAATAAACAGCGACGGAAGCATTCCGTCGCTATTTAGCGACGGAAATTATGATTTAGCGACGGAATAAATTTGGCGCCAAATTTAGCGACGGAATTAAATTCTCCGCACTGAATTCATCGCTAAAAACGAATATTCGACGAATATTCGTTTTAGCGACGGAATTTCAGCGGCGGAATTTAATTTGTCGCTAAATAAAATATCAGCGACTGAATAATTCCGTCGCTGATAATTTATTTATTTTTTATTTTTTTGATATAACAAATGAATTTTAATTATTCCGTCGCTGATAATTTATTTTTTTTTAAAAAAAATTAGATTATCAGCGACGGAATAATTCCGTCGCTGATAATTTATATATTTTTTATTTTTTTTTTAATTTATCAGCGACGGAATTATTCCGTCGCTGATAATTATCAGCGACGGAATAATTCCGTCGCTGAATTTTTTTTTTTTTAATTTTTCTTCTATATACTTTCATTTGTTTAGTTTTTTTTCTATCTTTTTTTATATAACTTTTTCTAAAAAAAAACACTAATTAACAAAGGCTAAAATATTATTTTCTAGTCAATAAAAAATTTAAAAAAAATTAAAAAATAAATATAGGGTAGTCCGTCCCTCTTTTGACTTTTCTTCTATATACCTTCATTTGTTTAGTTTTTTTCTATCTTTTTTTCTATAACTTTTTCTAAAAACCACTAATTAACAAAGGCTAAAATATTATTTTCTAGTTAATAAAAATTTAAAAAAAAAATTAAAAATAAATATAGGGTAGTCCGTCCCTCTTTTGACTTTTCTTCTATATACCTTCATTTGTTTAGTTTTTTTCTATCTTTTTTATATAATTTTCTAAAAAAAAAACCACATTACTAATTAACAAAGGCTAAAATATTATTTTCTAGTCAATAAAAATTTAAAAAAAATTAAAAAATAAATATAGGGTAGTCCGTCCCTCTTTTGACTTTTCTTCTATATACCTTCATTTGTTTAGTTTTTTTCTATCTTTTTTATATAACTTTTTCTAAAAAAACCACTAATTAACAAAGGCTAAAATATTATTTTCTAGTCAATAAAAAATTTAAAAAAATTAAAAAATCAATATAGGGTAGTCCGTCCCTCTTTTGACTTTTCTTCTATATGCCTTCATTTGTTTAGTTTTTTTCTATCTTTTGTTATATAACTTTTTCTAAAAAAACCACTAATTAACAAAGGCTAAAATATTATTTTCTAGTCAATAAAAAATTTAAAAAAAAAAATTAAAAAATAAATATAGGGTAGTCCGTCCCTCTTTTGACTTTTCTTCTATATACCTTCATTTGTTTAGTTTTTTTCTATCTTTTTTTTTATAACTTTTTCTAAAAAAAACCACTAATTAACAAAGGCTAAAATATTATTTTCTAGTTAATAAAAAATTTAAAAAAAATTAAAAAATAAATATAGGGTAGTCCGTCCCTCTTTTGACTTTTCTTCTATATGCCTTCATTTGTTTAGTTTTTTTTCTATCTTTTTTTATATAACTTTTTCTAAAAAAACCACTAATTAACAAAGGCTAAAATATTATTTTCTAGTCAATAAAAATTTAAAAAAATTAAAAAATAAATATAGGGTAGTCCGTCCCTCTTTTGACTTTTCTTCTATATGCCTTCATTTGTTTAGTTTTTTTCTATCTTTTTTTATATAACTTTTTCTAAAAAAACCACTAATTAACAAAGGCTAAAATATTATTTTCTAGTCAGTAAAAAATTTAAAAAAAATCAAAAAATAAATATAGGGTAGTCCGTCCCTCTATTGACTTTTCTTCTATATACTTTCATTTATTTAGTTTTTTTTCTATCTTTTTTTTCTATAACTTTTTCTAAAAAAACCAATAATTAACGAAGGCTAAAATATTATTTTCTAGTCAATAAAAAATTTTAAAAAATAAAAAAATAAATATAGGGTAGTCCGTCCCTCTTTTGACTTTTCTTCTATATACCTTCATTTGTTTAGTTTTTTTCTATCTTTTTTTATATAACTTTTTCTAAAAAAACCACTAATTAACAAATTCTAAAATATTATTTTCTAGTCAATAAAAAATTTAAAAAAAATTAAAAAATAAATATAGGGTAGTCCGTCCCTCTTTTGACTTTTCTTCTATATACCTTCATTTGTTTAGTTTTTTTTCTATCTTTTTTTATATAACTTTTTCTAAAAAAAACCACTAATTAACAAAGGCTAAAATATTATTTTCTAGTCAGTAAAAAATTTAAAAAAATCAAAAAATAAATATAGGGTAGTCCGTCCCTCTATTGACTTTTCTTCTATATACTTTCATTTGTTTAGTTTTTTTTCTATCTTTTTTTCTATAACTTTTTCTAAAAAAAACCACTAATTAACAAAGGCTAAAATATTATTTTCTAGTCAATAAAAAATTTTAAAAAAATTAAAAAATAAATATAGGCTACCTCGTTTATTTTGGGTTTTAAGGAATGTGTCCCGATCTTGTGAAAATGGTATACGACTACCTCGTTTATTTTTTTTTATTTTTTTCTACACTCTAAATGACATTTAAAGTGTTTTTCATCTTTATGACTTTCCTCAAAATCCAAATGGAAATTGAGTTACAAATATGTGCCATTATTTAGGGTTTTAAGGAATGTGTCCCGATCTTGTGAAAATGGTATACGGCTACCTCGTTTATTTTTTTTTAATTTTTTTCTACACTCTAAATGACATTTAAAGTGTTTTTCATCTTTATGACTTTCCTCAAAATCCAAATGGAAATTGAGTTACAAATATGTGTCATTATTTAGGGTTTTAAGGAATGTGTCCCGATCTTGTGAAAATGGTATACGGCTACCTCGTTCATTTTTTTTTAATTTTTTTCTACACTCTAAATGACATTTAAAGTGTTTTTCATCTTTATGACTTTCCTCAAAATCCAAATGGAATTTGAGTTACAAATATGTGCCATTATTTAGGATTTTTAGGGTTTTATGTGTCCCGATCTTGTGAAAATGGTATACGGATACCTCGTTTATTTTTTTTTAATTTTTTTCTACATTATAAATGACATTTAAAGTGTTTTTCATCTTTATGACTTTCCTCAAAATCCAAATGAAAATTGAGTTACAAATATGTGCCATTATTTAGGGTTTTAAGGAATGTATCCCGATCTTGTAAAAATGGTATGCGGGTACCTCGTTTATTTTTTTTTAATTTTTTTCTACACTCTAAATGACATTTAAAGTGTTTTTCATCTTTATGACTTTCCTCAAAATCCAAATGAAAATTGAGTTACAAATATGTGCCATTATTTAGGGTTTTAAGGAATGTATCCCGATCTTGTGAAAATGGTATGCGGGTACCTCGTTTATTTTTTTTATTTTTTTCTACACTCTAAATGACATTTAAAGTGTTTTTCATCTTTATGACTTTCCTCAAAATCCAAATGGAAATTGAGTTACAAATATGTGCCATTATTTAGGGTTTTAAGGAATGTGTCCCGATCTTGTGAAAATGGTATACGGCTACCTCGTTTATTTTTTTTTTAATTTTTTTCTACATTATAAATGACATTTAAAGTGTTTTTCATCTTTATGACTTTCCTCAAAATCCAAATGAAAATTGAGTTACAAATATGTGCCATTATTTAGGGTTTTAAGGAATGTATCCCGATCTTGTGAAAATGGTATACGGCTACCTCGTTCAATTTTTTTTAATTTTTTTCTACATTCTAAATGACATTTAAAGTGTTTTTCATCTTTATGACCTTCCTCAAAATCCAAATGGAAATTGAGTTACAAATATGTGCCATTATTTAGGGTTCTTAGGGTTTTATGTGTCCCGATCTTGTGAAAATGGTATACGGCTACCTCGTTCATTTTTTTTTAATTTTTTTCTACATTCTAAATGACATTTAAAGTGTTTTTCATCTTTATGACCTTCCTCAAAATCCAAATGGAAATTGAGTTACAAATATGTGCCATTATTTAGGGTTCTTAGGATTTTATGTGTCCCGATCTTGTGAAAATGGTATACGGCTACCTCGTTTATTTTTTTTTAATTTTTTTCTACATTCTAAATTACATTTAAAGTGTTTTTCATCTTTATGACCTTCCTCAAAATCCAAATGGAAATTGAGTTACAAATATGTGCCATTATTTAGGGTTCTGTAGGGTTTTATGTGTCCCGATCTTGTGAAAATGGTATACGGCTACCTCGTTCATTTTTTTTTTTTTTTTTCTACATTCTAAATGACATTTAAAGTGTTTTTCATCTTTATGACCTTCCTCAAAATCCAAATGGAAATTGAGTTACAAATATGTGCCATTATTTAGGGTTCTTAGGATTTTATGTGTCCGATCTTGTGAAAATGGTATACGGCTACCTCGTTTATTTTTTTAATTTTTTCTACATTCTAAATGACATTTAAAGTGTTTTCATCATTATGACCTTCCTCAAAATCCAAATGGAAATTGAGTTACAAATATGTGCCATTATTTAGGGTTCTCAGGTTTTATGTGTCCGATCTTGTGAAAATGGTATACGGCTACCTCTTTTTTTTTAATTTTTCTACATTCTAAATGAAAAACACTTTAAATGTCATTTGGAATATAGAAAAAAATTAAAAAAAAAATAAACGAGGTAGCCGTATACCATTTTCACAGATCGGGACACATTCCTTAAAATTCTAAATAATGGCACATATTTGTAACTCAATTTCCATTTGGATTTTGAGGAAGGTCATAAAGATGAAAAACACTTTAAATGTCATTTAGAATGTAGAAAAAAGTTAAAAAAATAAACGAGATAGTCGTATACCATTTTCACAAGATCGACAAATTCCTTAAAATCCTAAATAATGGCACATATTTGGAACTCAACTTCCATTTGTTGTAAAAAAGTCTAAAATATTTGAATAGAGATAAATATTATTATTATTGATATTAGGCATAATATTATTTTATAGTTTAAATTATTATTAATTATTTTTTATATCAATTATTATTATGTTATTACTAATTATTATTGTGGTACTAGGCATTTAAATTTATTATGCAATTATTATTATTAAATAATTTTATTAGATTTTAAATGAATTAAATATTTTTCCAAAAAAAAACTAAGTATCATTATTATCATTTATTATTTATTATTAAGTAATTATCGCTCACATGGACCTCCATCTAAGCCATTTACAATAACACATTTAAGTTGAATCCAATGGCTCACATTTTAACAAACTATTTCACTTGGATCACCATCTCCACCATCCATTCATATTAACACATTTAAGTTGAATCCAATGGCTCACATTTTAACAAACTATTTCACTTGGATCACCATCTCAACCATCCATTCATATTAAATCAATGATTCAAATTTCTTACTCACATTTTAACAAACAAATTAATATATATATATATATATATATATATATATATATTCACACACACACACACTTACTCTTCCTGCACACACACACACTCTCTCTCTCACACACACACTTTCTCTCTCTACTCCATCTCTTCCTGTCCACCACGAACCCTCCCCCACTTCCGGCGAAACCCAGTTCCCTTCTCTCTCTGCCGCCGTCCCCTCCGCCACCACTACCACCTCTCTCTCTCTCTCCATCCGCCTCCATTTCCATCTCTCTCTCTCAATCTGTCTCCTTCGCCTCCATCTCCATCTCCGCCTCTTCCTCGCCCCTCTTCTCAGATCTATGAGCACACTAAAAGTCTAAAACCCAACCCAAACATCCCTCCATTTACTTCTACCTTCTAATCTAATTATTACTGTATTTCCTTCCTTCTAAACTCATCGCCTTTATCTTTTCCGCTTCGAGGGTTTTCTTTCTCTGATCTTCCTGATTCAATTTCCATTCATCAGCCCCCATTGTTGCCCTTTTCTTCAGATTAAGGCATTTATTTACGTCATCTTGGTAAGGTTTCGTATACTGCGCTAATCTTTCTTCGTTTCCCTCCCCCAAATTTGTAATTATATAGTTTTCTTGTATTTTGTATGAATTGATTGAATGGATTTTCCGGGTTTCGATTTTAGGGTGAGGTGCCGTACGTACGTAGATTTAAGGTGATTGGGTTTTCTTTTTGTGGATTTTGGCTTGGATTGATACATTTGGGAATTTGTGATTTGTGATTAATGAGGAGGAAGAGAAAAGGTTGTGAACCGTGTCCTAATAAGAAAGAAATCTTGGAATCAACTGGTGATTCGGAGTCATTGTTGTTATCGAAAATCAGGTCACATTTTTCATTAGAAGATTATGTTCGATTGAAAAAGAGGTGTAAAGAAAATGTGGCGGGCGATGAGCCTGATGGGTCATGTAAAAGTAGGCTTGCCGGGATTGCTGCCTCGGCTCCTGCTGGTGCAACATCATCCTTGGTTTCTTCTGGTCGTGGGATTAAGAGGAAAATAGGGTGCATTGATGTGTCAATACTTGCACGGTGTTAGGGAAACTAGTAATTGATTACATGCTCTTTAATTTAATCTCCTTAATTTAGTCGATTGTAAATATGCTAGGAAAATCAAAAATATACATATCTAAAAATATACATATCTAAAAAATATGACCTATTTATTCAATATAGAAAAAAAAAATTTATTTTTGATATTTTGGATTATTTTATTTATTGAATTATTAGCGACGGAATATTCCGCCGCTGAAATAAAAATTAAAATTAAATTAAATTAAAACAGCGACGGAATATTCCGCCGCTGAAATAAAAAATAAATTAAAATTAATTAATTCAAATGACGGAATATTCCGTTGTCGAAATAAAAATTAAATTAAAATAAAATAAACCAAAGAACGGAAATTTCGAGTCATTGAAATAAAAATTTAATTAAAATAAATTAATTCGGCGACGGAATATTGTTTGCCGAAATAAAATTAAAATAAAATAAAATAAATCAATGACGGAATATTCCGCCACTGAAATTAATTTCTTTTAATTTAATTTTTATTTCAGCGACCGAAATTTCCGCCGCTGAAATTAATTTAATTTAATTAATTTTTATTTCAGCGACGGAAATTTTCGTCGCTGAAATAAAAATTTAATTAAATTAAATTAATTCAGCGACGGAAATTTCCGTCGCTAATATCAAAAATCAGCGGCGGAAAATTAATTCCGTCGGTAAAACCAAAATTATACCGACGGAAATTGAGCCGTCGGAGCACTGCGACGGGCTGGTAGCGACGGACCAGCGACGGAATTTTTCCGTCGCTGTTTAATTTTAGCGACGGAAATTTGGATTTAGCGACGGAAATTTCCGTCGCTAAAACCTGTTTTTCTGGTAGTGTATGTGAATATGCCTAAGCAGTTCACAGGGGAGGAGTTATGACATTAACTCTCTCGGTTGTAATATTGGTTCTGGTGAATATGCATTCACAGAAGAGAGGAGTTTTACTCCCACGTTGTACGACTTATTGTTCAGACGGGAAAGGTTACAGGAGGTAACTTAAGGTGTTTACCGCTATACCAATGTATTATGTGTAACCATGTTATATGTTGCACCTTATTTGGCATCTTGTTGCATCATAATAGCTTATTGAGATTTATTCTCACACCTTCTCCCTTTATTGTTTTAGATTGCACTGAGACAGGCGGACCAGGCCAGTGAGGACGGAAAGGAGTTTGTACTTGGTTCTTTTGGGGATTGTCTGGGTATGTATAGGTTAGAGTGGGTTGTTGGGAGTTGTGTATGAACATTTCTATTTTAGGAAAACAATTTGTATATTAAACTACTTTTGAAAAACTTTATAATAGTGGTTGGTTTGTAATTAAATAGGTTGTTTGTTCTTTTCAAAGTATGTTATAACTTTCCTCCGCGTGGAGATGTTTGAGTTAGTTTTATAATGAAAGTTTGGAAGTTGGTTTTCTTTGCAAGTGAAGTAAAAAGTTTTAAAATTTTTGGAGGTTTGAAGTTAGTTTGGGAACCTCCCGCTCGGGGCACGAGTTAAGGTTCTGGGTTGGGGTGCCCTCAGTTGGTATCAGAGCTTAGTTTAGAGGTCAAGGGTAGATGTCTAGACTAAGGGGGAGTGTGTTATCGACGACGAGTGTTTGGTGCAGGGGGTTCTTCAATGGCAGGAAGCAGTGATGATCAACGAAGGACTCCAGAGAATGAGGGTAATGTGGGGACAGGTGAATTTCAGAATGAAGAGATGATAAATTTGTTCAGGGTGTTTGTACAGAATATGACAACTCAGGGATCAGCTCCGAATCAACCTGAGGGATGTCAAAGTGATGGATTGAAAAGGTTTGTGAAAATGAATCCACCGAGCTTTAATGGAGACCCGGATCCGTTAAAGGCAGAAAAGCAATGAACAAAATCTTTGAGGTTATGGGAAGTCCCAATGAAGAGAAGGTTAGATATGCCGTTTTCAAACTTGAAGGTCCAGCTGATCATTGGTGGCAAATTTTGAAGGGAAGTTGGGAGCAGGATCATACGCCCCAGACTTGGGATAATTTCACCCAGCAGTTCAAGGATTATTTCATTTCAATGGTTACAAGGGACAAGAAGGAGGTCGAATTCTTGAGGCTTGATCAAGGGACCATGACGGTGGATCAGTATTCAGCTTGGTTTGAGGAGTTGGCTCGGTGTTGCCCTCATTTGGTATCACATGAAGCGAGAAGAGTTCATAGGTTTGTAAAAGGTTTGAGGGTTGAGTTTAGGAGAAAATTATTGATTGATGACTTCACCAATTATCAGGCAGCTGTAGATAGAGCGTATAAGATCGAGATTGATATTGAGGAAAACCGTGGAAGATCAGAAAGTGGAGTTAGAAGCATATCAAAGTATCAAGGGTAAGGATCCAGAATCACCAGGGGACAACCAAGGTCTTTAGTCTCCGGAAGTGTTCAAGGGGGGCATATGGTAGCTCCTTCGGCTCAGCTAGTATCCAGTCAATATGGGAAGGTTTGTAATTTTTGCGAGAGGATTGGACATACCAAAGATAAATGTTGGAGTAAGCAAGGCGGCAGGTGTATTAAGTGTGGAGAAATGGGACATTTTCAGAGGAATTGTCCAAGGTTGCAGCGGGGATAAGCTTCGGGCAGTGGTCAACAAGGTGGCGACAAAGAGGTAGTACCAAGAGAGATAATGAAGGGAAATCAAAAGAGAAGGTCTAAGGTCGAGTCTTTGCTTTGGGGCTTGGAGAGATAGATCCCTCGGAGGTTATTAGAGGTATGTTACCTGTCTCAGGAGTTAGGGGTCATATCTTTATAGATCCCGATTCATGTCAATTATGTTTGGCATTGCATTTTACTTTTATGTTGCATATATTGCTTAAGATTTTGTCTTATGTGTTGGAGGTTTCTACTCTTATGAGAGAGTACCTCGAATCTTCTTTGGTTTACCACGAGGGTGATGTGGTTATAGCTGGACATGTATTGCCAATTGATTTGGTATGATTACCAATTTGTGATTTTGATGTATACTTGACCTGGATTGGTTAAGTAGTTGTTGTGCATTGGTAGACTATCATAAGAAGCGAGTCTCCTTTTCTATGCCTGATTTGCCTATATTTGTATTTGATACAGATAAGCCTTTATGTGGTATTCTTGTTATATATGCATTAAAAGTTGAAAATTTTGGTTAAAAAGGTGTGAATGTTATTTGGTATGTGTTAGACTTGAGTAAGAAGTCCTTCGAAATATTTTATGTGTTGGTTGTGAATAAATTGTAGATGTGCTTTGAGCGAAGTATTATATGTCTTCAGGATGGAAAGTGGAATTATGTATTGATTTAATGTCAGGTTCAATGCCTATATCAAA
Organism: Adenophora triphylla var. japonica; assembly: GCA_022495995.1. Lineage (NCBI taxonomy): Eukaryota > Viridiplantae > Streptophyta > Magnoliopsida > Asterales > Campanulaceae > Adenophora > Adenophora triphylla. The sequence goes on from JAFEMH010006626.1 coordinate 94,597, forward strand.
AGTACCTTATAGAAAGGAATCGATTTTGTTTATGGTTATGATGAGCAGAATTTTAATCCTTATCTTGATGGCTTTGCGGTAATTCTTATGGATGACATCCTTGTTTAATTAAAGTTTCGAGAAGATCATGAAAATCATTTGGGAATTGTATTAATTGTCCTTTGTGAGAGGCCATTGTTTGCGAAGTTAGCAAGGGTGAGTTGGCTCGAGAAGATTTCAATTTTTGGGTTCTATAGTTTTCAGTTCAGATTTTATCGTGGATCTTTCGAAGATTGAGACTGTGGTCAAATGGAATCAACCTTCGTTAGTGAAAGAAGTCTATAGTTTTCTGGGTTGGCAAGTTGCTACCGAAGGATTATCAAAGGATTCTTGAGAATTATAAAACTGTTGGCTAAGTTGACAAAGAAGGAGGTATCATTGGTGGGGAATATTGCGTGAAACCAGTTTTATCAAGTTGAAGAAGAGTGATTGTAGCTTCGATCCTTACCCTACCTCATGGATGCGAGAACTTTGCGATTTTCAGTTACGCGTCAAAGGAAAGATGAATTGTATTATTAAGCAAATTGGGCAAGTGATAGCGTAGGCTTTGAGGAGGTTAACTTGGGCAAAGCAGAATTATCCTATTATCGACTCGGAAGTGGTTGCGATTATTTTGCGTTACATAAGTAGAAATCTTATCTATTTAAAGCTCAATTTGAGATTTGTTACCGATCCTAAGAGTTTGAAGTATTTAGTTAGTCGGAAGGAATTGATCAACAGACCGAAGTGATGGTTAGAATTATTAAAAGACTTTAGTTTCTTTATATCATCCGGGAAAGTTATTAGGGTGGCAAATGCGATTAGCCGAAACGCTTAATTGTCAACATTGATATTCTGTGAGTCGCAAGATGAGATATTATTGCGAATGTTCGAGCTATATATACCTCGTATGGAGACCCTAAGAAATTCAACAAAATGATTCAGAATTTAAGAGGATTATCGGACAGTTTTAAGATGGAAAGACCGAGGATTTTGTATTGAATCAGGATGGAAATTTAACCTTCAACTCAGAATTGGTGTACCGTCTTCACAAGAGATTAAAAGATCAGTTTTAGAGGAAGACCATAAATCTAGAGTTGCAATTCATCCGAAAAGTTCGAAGATGTATCAAGATTTGAAGATGGGTTAAAAGATTATAATTGAGAAAGCATTGCGATGGATTTTGTAACAGGACTACCTCCGACATCGATGAAGATGGATGCATTTGGGTAATAGTGGATAGATTGATCGAGTCAGTTCACTTTCTACCTATATCAACGAAGTATGCGATGGAGAAGTTAACAATTGGTTATGCAGGAGATTGTTCCACTTCTTGGAGCAGGTCAACATTGTATCAATTTGGGATCCAAGGTTCACATTGCGATTTTGGGAAGCTGTGTGCAAGGTTTTGAGTTCCAAGTTGAGTTTCAGTAATGCGTTTCATCCTCGGACAGATGGGCAGACAGAGAGGACTATCCAGATTCTTGAGAATAGGTTGTGTGTTGTGTGATGGATTTCCTTTCAACTTGAGAAGTTTATTTAACCTTAGTGAGTTTGCGTATAATAGCAGTTTTCAGTTCAGCATTGAATTGGTATCGTAGGAAGCATTGTATGGGAGAAAGTATCTTTATGATCCTTCGTTTGTATTGAGTTCTTCAATCGAGGATATTCAGGCTGATTTGACTTATGTGGAAGAACCATTGAGAGTTATTAGAATCGCAAGACCGGGAATTGAAATCCTAGGGTATTTGGGTTGTAAAAATTTAGTAGAAGAATCATTTCATAAAGGAAGTTATTTGGTTTTTGAAATTTGATATGTGTGGGAGGTAACCTTCTTTATTTGATCATTCAGGTAAGCAAGTTAAAATTCGGGGCGAATTTTCTTTAAGGGGGAGTGAGTGTCATGACCCTAATAGTAGGCACCATTTTAGCACGCGTTGAGCACGTGGGGTTGGGGTTGTAATATATCATTTATGTCTTTTATGCTCCTTGCTAAGTTTTATGTGCTCATTTTATGTATTTGATGATTTATGTGAAGTTTAGGATGGTTATGAAATAACTTTAATTGTTTAGGGTCTAAATGGAATAAACATAAAGTGTTGAAGTGAAGTTATAATAATTGAAAATTTAAATAAAATGTTTATAAGTGGGTGAGGTGCTTTGTGTAAAGAATAAGAGTTGAGGTGTTAGTTGAATTGCCTTAGACTTTGGAGAAGCTTATTTGAAACTATTGGAAGGTCTATCCATAAAATAGCAAGGGAAGCTTCATCTTATCATGTTCTTCAGCAAAAACCTCCATGGAAACCAAACTCTAAGATCCTTCTTCCAAAAATTCTATCAACTTCATTTCCATTCCGTTTTTAAATCCGTTCACATATTATTGCTCGCGGCGCCAAGGGGAACGCATCTATCCGAAAAAATAAATATTTCATTTCGCACTATTTCGATAAGTTATTATGAATTCTTTCCAAAACTTGATCATTCTATGATTATGATTGTTATTGATGTTTTATAAACGAGTTTTGGTATTTTTGAAACTATTTTCTTGAAGATGGGATGTTGTTAGAAAGACCTAGGTTATGAGGTGGTTGTAAATGAACATGGATAGAAGTAGAATGGTTGTTCTAAGTGGTAATGGGTAAAAATGTAGATGCATGACCAATTTAGACTTGTTAATGTGTTTGGAGAAGGATTGGTCACATATTGCTTGAGTTTGAAATGAATAGAAGGGTTGTACTGGTTTTGGGACTGAAGTTGAGTTGTTTACTGATGTTGGAACAAAGGGTAGAAGCCAAAGTTGGCTGATGTTATTGAGTTGCTGATGTGTTGTTCTGTTTTTGTTTCCTGGGCAAGGGCACGAGTCGTGCCCTTGAGCACGAGTTGTGACCATGCCTTGTCTAGTCGTGCGACAGTTTAAGCCAAGTCATGCCATGTCGTGCCTTATGGGTGACGACTGAATCTGAGTGGGGTTAAATGGGGCACGAGTCATGCCCTGCCCTGTCAACTATGAATCATTTTCTAAACTTTAAAAACCTAATCTACATAGGATATAATTGAACACTCTTTAACTATAATTGATGTAGAACACTTTAACTATAAAATGGTATCTTCCTTGGTCAAAATGGAATTGTGGAAGTAGTTTAAATATTGTTCGGAAAATGGTTGACAAGCTTGATTCGTAACTTAACCAAAGTTGTTCAAAACTTGGTAATTCGATCTTGAACCTTTACAAAGGTTACTCAATGATATGTAAGGAATATGTAGGACTTGTTTATGATACATGGTGACCTTACTTGGTTTCATATTCACGATGGTTGGTAAATAGTGTGTTAAATATATGTTACTGTAGCGTTGTGAGAAAGAAATTCTGGTTCTTTTTATTTTTATGAGTCGCCACCTATATTATTTGATTGGAAACATAGAAAAACCATTTGAGAGATTTGAGTTCGGGGCTTAGGTTATGAAATGGGTAGGTTTAGAAGGCATCCATTTCACCCAATCCGGAGATCGGTCTTGCTAAAGAAAAGAGAGGTTTTTCAAAAGAAGAAATAAAAAAAACGAATTCAAATACTACAAATAAAGGTCCATTTGACGAGGTCAAACGAAATGTAGGATCGATTGCTTCGAGACCGTCTCCATGATTTGGAGAGGCTCTAGGCCGATCCTAGATTCTATGGACTTATACCACTCTAACAATCAATTAGAAGGAAGATTAGGAATTACCTTGCGTGAGGTGATTTGGGCAGAGTTTCGGCTCAAGTTTAGAGTCGATCCTTCACACCGGACAGAGCTTCGCCTTGGTCCTTGGTTTGAGATTGATGCTTGTTTATCAACAAGGTTGACAAACAAACTATGAGGTGAGTTTTAGGGTGATTTTGAAGCATTCTTTCAGGGAAAGAAAATGACAAAATGTGTGTGTGTTGTGTAAATTCGCGGTCCGGACCTTCGACCTCTTGAGCCTCGAAGTCACCAAGTATTTATAGAGGTTGGATATGAAGAAGTGGAGAGTTAAAACCCTATCGATGGTTCTAGACCTCCTATCCCATTGGTTTGCCGGAGAGATAAAGTTTTATCCCTGAAAGAGGTTGAAATCGACGAGGGAACCGTCGTCCGCACCGCAGTAAGGAGATATCTCGCGCGAGACACGCCATCTCGCGGCGGATATTGCTCCCGTGACAGCTTTTGTCTTTTCCTCGTTATCTCGTATGCGCTTTAGTCCCAAACTAACGGTAGTTAGTCAAAACTTTAACGAAACATGACGAAATGGTGGATTTCTACTTCTTGACTCAAAGCGAGACTTAGAGTGGTATAAGTATGATCCGATGTGTTCGTAATGGGGTGTCTACAGAGCCCTCAAATGCCGACAAGTCTTATGAAAGAAGTCATGTCGACGATAGAAAAGACATCATTCCGAACATCGGGATGGTCGTGCCGCACGGCCGCCTACGTATCTCTATCGGAGAATCGACCATGACGTAGTTCGACTCCAAAACACGAAAAGGCCGCTTTAGATATTTTGAAAAACGTTTTTTGAAAATCGAGGAGATTTTATTTTTTTGAAAAGGCAAATTCATACCGAGGAATCAAATCAAGACCCAACCTCGAATATACCCGTCTCGTCCGAAGATTTGCCCGTCTGGGCTCCGAACTCGCGGGAAATATGTTAGAAAACAAAGGCTTACCCGTCCGGTCCTCTCGAGTCCCGTTGTTTTTGTGACGATTCGCCGTTCGGGCTCCGAATCGGGCTTTTTGTCAGTTGGGGATGACGATTCACCCGTTCGGGGCGTTGAATCGGGCTTTTGGTTCGACGATCCACCCGTCTCGGGCGCTGACCGGTCTTTTTCGATGACGATCCACCTGTTTGGGCGTTGGACCGAGCTTTTCGATGACGATCCACCCGTTTGGGCGCTGACCGAGCTTTTGATGACGCATCCACCCGTCTCGGGCGCTGGACCGGGCTTTTGATGACGATCCACCTGTCTGGGCGCTGGACCGGGCTTTTGATGACGATCCACCCGTCCGGACGTTGGACCGGGCTTTTTCTTTGATGATTCACCTTTCTGGGCTCTGAATCATGTGAATTGGGTTGATCTTTGGACCACTCGATTCTCGGGCGACTGGTGCCGTACCGGGCGATTGTGCGCATGTCACGTTTGACTCGTTCCGTGACTTGCGGTACCGGTTTTTCCACGTTTCCTTGCTAGTTTATCATCTCCAAGGGTAAATGTGTCAAAATTTTAAACTTTGACGTTGTGTAGACGCTTATTGTCGAGGACAATTTTGTCCTTTTCCAGAAGGTTTATCTGGCGGCGGGATAAGATATACCGCGCGAGATATGTACTGTCGGGGCATATAAACAAATAGCTCTAGCTCATTTTGAAAATATCCTTTTCAAAATTTCCCTCCCTAGCTCGAGCCAAGGTCGCCTTTTCTGTGGTTTTTCGCGGATTTGCTTGGAGATTCTCCCCTCTAATCCATTCTTAATTCCTCCTTCCTCCAAAATCCATGGCCCAAGAACAAGGAAATCCGATTTTGCGAAGCTATTTGCTAGGGAAAGATTATCCTCGCGATGATCTTACTTTTGATAGGAACGCGCATATCTCCACTGTCATTCGGGAGGGCTTGGTAAGAACTCTATCTTCACCTCTTGTTTCTTGTATTGCATTGGTTTGAATCCCCTTTCCCTTGAATTCAAAATTCCCTCAATGGCCTTTGTTCATGTTTGTGCTTAGAACTAGGTTCCCCTTGCATGCTTTGATTTTGTGCATTTTCTTTGGATGTTTGTTGTTGCATCGTGTATGTATGAGCCTCCTACATATCATGGATTGTAGGAGAGGTTGATTCGGATCATGAATGGCATCCTTGGGCAAGCTTTTCTCGTACGCCCGCCAAGTGTTCGATGAAATGCCCCAATGAAAAATTTCTTCTATTTCATTGATTTCTTGACATGGAATAATTTCTAATGTTGCCCTCTCTGTTTTTCCTCTGTTTTTGCAGTCGTATAAGCCGATTAAGAACTGTCGAGGGAGTCCGAAGATGGCTAGGGCGGTTTGGTACAAGATCAAGGATCTTGACGGCGTTCGAGCTAGGGTGGCCCAAACGGGTTTGTTGACTTTCATTGACAACCTTCAGGGGATAAGGAGGACTCCCCAAGTTCTTCAGGCTATCCGGGAAAGGTGGTGGGACACTACCCACACGGTCCATTTGCGCTTCGGGAAGCGACTATGACCCCGACCGACTTTCCGGCCATCACGGACTAGAGTTCATTGCGATCCCCGCCGGTTTCCGAATTTCAAGCTCGCGGGTCCGGCTGCGTGGAGGCGCTTGATTGGTTTCGTCCCTAACAAGGTTAAGGGATTTGCCGCCGAGCCGACACCCTCCTGGCCGATTGATGATTATGCCGAGAAGCCGAATGCGCCACGGATCGACCGGTGAGGGGGCCCTCGGTACATCCTTTCGAGACCATTTTTGCGAACCATTCCTCTACGGCTCGTCTTTCGTTGTTACATTTGTTGGTTGATCTCTGGATGAAGTGAGCGGCTATGACCGGGGCTCGGCCGGGGGGCCTTCGCTACCACGCCATGGATGAGGCGTGTAGGCACACCAAGGATACTCTGGCCGGGGTATTCTTATGCCCGGGAGGTATGCTCTTTGATTCTCGTTTTCGTTTTCTCGTCCGTATGCTCTATCTCGTGTTTCCTACCGAACTGCTTCGTTTTCTTTGTGCGTATATGGGGCTATACTGTCTTCGGGCCGTATAAGTTTGAGCCGGAGAGTCGGATCCCCGTGTTCCTGCATATCCGGAGGTGGAGCCACCCCAACCGGAGCGTTGATGAGGAGGAGGATCAGATTGGACCCCGATGGCCGCGGAGGCACGGGCCATGCCGACACCTTGAGTACGAGAGACCGGGCTCGTATCCTCGACCTTGTTAGAAGCGGGAGGTGCATCGCGCTTGGGATGCTACCGGATGCAGAGGATGCCGGCGTCTTTGGAGGGGGACACCATGTATCTTGGTGAGCGGGTCTTCCCACGCATGGCCGGGTAGCCTCGCCATATAGCGTTCCGGCGGATCCGCCGAGGGCGATGTATCCCACCCACTCTATTCCGGAGGATGATTATGCTAGTCTTCCGGTGGGATGTGGCGACGGCTTGTGTCATCCCCGGGCCTCTTATGCCGAAGTTTCGCTCGATTGATGGGTCCCCTCCCGGTGGGGATAGGCGATCACATGCTCGTGGCTCCACCTCTCGCTTCTCCTTCAGTTCATCAGCCCCTAGCACTTCCTCTCAGCTACGGTTCTCTGCCTTTTGCCCCGCACTACGGCCCTCTCGAGCTACACATATATGATGGGGAGCATGCCGATGATGGGGCACATCCCGTCTCCCGATCGAGTTCCCGAGGGTTACCGCCTCCCGCTGATGTCTCTTCGGTATGTTTCGTTTGTAATGTTTCTCGTATTCGTCCATATAAGTGTATATGTCCGACTCCATCTCGAGCATCTTCTTTTCTTTGATTGTCGTGTCACCATATCCGCGGCCGATTACAACCGTGGAGCGACCAAGATGGCCGGGGTTGGATGGCTTTGGTGTCGGACCCGTCCGAGAGGCCGTTCTGTAAGGCTTCTTCGGCGGCCTCGACGGTGGCCTCGGCTATGACCCCTACTTGCGGAGCCAAGAGGTCGAGGAGGGATGGTAGCCCCCCGGTGGTGATGGCGGAGGTGCCGGCGGCTCGAGCGACTTGATGGCGTGATCCCCTCCCCTTTTTCTTTATCCGATTATCTGTACATATTGGCCGTGTGGGCCTGCATAAATTTTTTCTTTCTTTTCTCGGTACCCGTTAGGAACACATAGGTAGCACAAACAATGGTTTTTCTTAATCCCAAATCCTAGGTCTAATTAGTTAGTTAATTAACTTTCTCGACTTTCCATGTTTTCGGAAATGGAATGGCCGTTAGGCCGCAATTTTGAGCCCGAGTATGGTGTTTTATTGCATGTTATGAACCGTACACGCGGTTTTTCGAGACTTGCTTCGTCAAGTCGGGGCTAGATTGCTGTTTGAGTAGAACCGCCGTTGCTTTGCCGTAGGGATATCTCGCGCGAGATAAGGTGTCTCGCACGAGACACGCTACCTGTGCAGAAATCTCTTCCTTTTTCGAACAAGATTTTGACAGCTTTTCCCTATAAAATCACCCCGTAGTCCGGCGTATAACTCATTCTAGCCTTTCAAACTCTAGAGATATCTGTTAGGGTGAAACTCTTGTCTTCTTCTTCAACCCCGTGATCCATGGCTTCCAAGGAGATTGCCCCAACGTCCATGATTGTCGATGATTTTTCTTTGTCCTCTCGAAGTGATTGCATCTTTCAAGCAAGCATCAAGGGATTTTGTAAGGTCGTTTCGCAACCGGTCTCGCAATAAGTTTATCGCAGAATTCGGATTTAGAATTCTTTTCACTTTGAAGAACCTCCAACCGGATTGGAAGTTATTGCAGTGGTGCCGCTCGATTTTGGGATCCCTCTATTCATCTTTTCAATTTTTCTTTGAATGAGATGGTGCCTATCGTGGAGGAATTCGCCATTATCTTGGATATGCCTTTGATCGGTTAGATTGCCGTTCCTAAGTATCATAGGAATCATTCGGAGGCTTTGAACGAATTGTTAGGGATCCCCTTGATACTTGCTATGGGTTGGTTCACCGCAAGTGGGTTGATTGCTCTTCTTTTCCGGACGCTTCGCCGGTGATTCCGATGATGACGCTTTTCATGTCCATAGGCGGAACTTTCGGCTCTTTCTTTTCGGAGATGTTTTGTTTACGTGCGGGGACGGCTTGGTCGATTCCCAACCGGTGGAAGTTGTTCTCGTTGTGCTAGGAAACGTTTCTAGGAACATTATTCCGCTAATCTTGGGTGAGACCCTTCATGGTCTTGATGAGCCGCATAGGATCGGCGTCATGACTCAAGGGAGTCCCCTCCGTTGACTATTTGGCTTAGGGAGCATCTCAAGTTGATAGGTCCCCCGTTGGAATATTCTCCTTTTACATATCATACGCGAAAGTTGTTGATCAAAGATCTTTCACGATGAATGGGCCGAAGTTGATTGCGAAGACCGAAACCGCCGATATTCTCTCGGGTGTCCACCTTATTGGAGGTTGAACAAGTATGTTGCCAATACCAAGGGTTTTGACAGGTTGTTCTTCCGGGTTTGCGAGATTCCTCCTTTTACTTTCCCAAGCGGGTGCTCCGTCGCTTGGTCGCCAGCAGGACACTTATCTTTTCGAAGGAGCTTCTCGTGAAGTGTCTTATATTGGTGTAGAGTTTGCGCAGTGCTAGCTCAAGCATGGGGTGAAGGAACTAATCGGGACCGTTGGTCGAACCTTCGGACTTTTAATGCAAGCATCTTCCCCGTCTCGACAAATATTTGGATTGGTTCCTCCATACCGGTCATCCTAGTGCAGAAGATTGATGATTTGCGGCTTTTACCGCTAAGAGATTCTTTTGTAGCTAGCAAGATTCTTGCGAAGGAGCGAGGCTCGCCTCGATCCCGCTAATGTGCGAACCGATCCAACTCAGATTTTCTTGATGGGGATTGGTACGAGAGGCGAGGCAAGGCAAGGGAATGCTCGGAAAGACGCAAGCTTGGATAGGCCTCATGTCTTCAAGAGATTGTCGGAATCCGTCTTTGATCGTCTCGACTCTGTTTTTGACCGTCTCGAGGATGTTCTCGCTGAGAGGCTCAAAGCGCAAGGAAGATCACGACGACGGTGGAGACCATGTCCGCCGGCCAACCAAGTCAATGAAAGGCTAGATCTTTAGGAGTACCAAGAGATTGCTTTGATAGATCAATTGTTTCTCGCTTATTAGTATTTTTTTTTTCAAGTCTTGTTAGCTTAGCAAATTAGTCGTTGTGGTTAGGATTTCCCTATTGTCATTAATGAAACGCATTCGATTAATAAAAGGGACAACTTTGATTTATTTATTTGATTAGACCGAACCCGAAGGCCGCCTACGTTCCTCTTTTTACAAAGAATTAAACAAGAGGCTCGGATCCAACGTAGTTCATTTTTGAGAAAAGGACAAAATATGGCTCCGGCCGTGGGGTAATCTCGCGAGATAAGGCCCCCCTTCTTCTTTTTTTTTTTTTTTTTTTTTTTTTTTTTTTTTTTATGCACACCCTTTCTTTTGCCTAGACCGCCCTTCGGGTTTTCAATCCAAATGGGCTTCTTTTCTTGTGCTAGCTCTAATTTTTGCCTAAGTTGTCCTTTCCGGGATTTTCAACCTAGCGAGCGATTTGTTCTTAGGGGCCAAGTCACGCGAAGTATTTCTTGAGCTTGTCCATGTTGATCGGCTTCGGTAGTTGATCTCCGTCTAAGTCTACTACACCGAAGGGCTCCCCAGCAGAATATCTTCTTCACAATGTAGGGTCCTATCCACCTTGGTCCCCACTTGCCTAACGGGTTGAAAGGTCCGGACGATGCTCACTGAGCACCGTGTCGCCTACTCGATGTTCCTTGTCTTGACCTTTTTGTTGAAAGCTCTTGCCATTCTTCTTTGGTAAGCTTGAGTGTGTTCGGCCGCTTTCAACCTTCTTTTCGTCCAACAGGGCTAGCTCTTCGTATCTCGCTTTCTAGCCGCCGACTTCATTCACTTGGTTTTCTAGGAGAACTCTTAGTGATGGTATTTCCAATTCTATCGGTAAGACACCTCCATCCCGAATGTGAGGGCGTAGGAGTTTCTCCCGTAGCCGTCGGATCAAGTGCGGTACCCCATAGTGCGAATGGTAGCTTGTCGGGCCGCCTTTCCAAAGGATCGCCATTTTTCTCGATGATAGTCTCGATTGTTTTGTTCGCGGCTTCAATCAAGCTCCGTTTGTTTGAGGCCTATAAGGAGATGACTTGTGTCTCGTGATTTTGTACTTGGCCGCAGAGGCGATCGGTTTCCTTCTCGAAGTGTGACCCATTATCGGATATCATCTCTTGTGGAACCCCATATCGGCGGATGATGTTGTGCTTGATGAATTACGCAACCTTTCGGCATTCGAACTTTGTAGGAGGCGGCCTCGACCCATTTAGTGAAATAGTCGATGGCTACTAGGACGAAACAAAGGTCCGTTGGCTCCTCGCGGGTGTGATCTTTCCAATCACGTCTACCCCCATGTAGAGAACGGCCAAGGTGAAGTCATCGGCCTGGTACAAGCAAGGAAGGCGCGCATGTCGAAGATTGGCGTGTATCCGACACTTGTGGCACTTCTTGACCATTTTGGTACAAGCCGGCTTCCATGGTCGCCCAAAAGTACCTCGTCTCGATGATCTTTTTGGCGAGCATGTTTCCGCTCATGTGGGTTCCACATATGCCTTGATGAACATGGTCCATTATTTCCGGGCCTCTTCCTCGGTGGCGCAAAGGAGGTTTCCTTGGGAATGTTTCTTGAATAGACGGCCGGCGGTGATGACGTAATTGGCACCAACCTTTTAAGGGCGACACGAGTCTTCGTGTCCTGTCTCAAAGCGGTATGGTTCCATCTAGGATGAAATACCAAATGTCGTGGTACCATGGTTTCTCTTCGGAGTTTTCAACAAAGGCACCTTTCGATAACCATTTGTCTTTGCAATCGTGAAGATCTATAACGGCGCAAGATGCGTGAGTTGCACGCCGTGTTATTTTGAAGGGTTTAACCGCTTTTCCTTTAGGGATTTCAACCAAAGAAGTAAGTGTGGCTAATGCGTCCGCAAACCGATTTTTGTCTCTCGGGGAGATAGTGGAATGAGACATCCCGAAATTGTTGCGCCAATTCTTGGAGGTGAGCCTTTGTATCTTTGAAGGGTTGGATCTTGGACCCTCCACTTCTTCAATGTCCGATTGATGATCAATTGGGAATCCCCGAATACCTCGAGTTCACCACGTTGCGTTCTAGGGCTGCCTCAAGCCCCGCTATGCAAGCCTCGTATTCTCGCGGTATTGTTGGTGGCGTCGAAAGTCAAGACGCATGCGCTAGTGGAGTGTAGATGTCGTTAGGGTCTACCAATAACATTTCGATGCCAAACCCTCTCTTGTTGGCTGCGCCATCGAAAAATAATTGCCACTTTTCTTCTATGCTTAGGATGTCCTCATCGTGGAATCGCGGGTCTTCCCCTTCACTTCGTCGCAAGGAAATTCGGCCAACTGATCTGCGAATACACTCCCTCCGACGGATTTACGAGTGACGTAAGTGATATCATACCCCGGGAGCATGAAGTACCATTTGGCTAGTCTCGAAGACAAATTTGATTTGTCTAGGATATATTTCAGGATCCATCTTTGCGATGAGACGGACCGGAAAGGCTTCCATATAGTGCTTTAGCCTTTGTGATACCTGCACGAGAGCGGCGCATGACTTGTCGAGTGGAGAGTAGTTGATTTCACCGCCTTGGAATCATGCGGTCGACAAAGTAGATAGCATTTTCCGTGTGCGAAGCCGGGCTGTTCTTGAGCAAGCATAGCCCCTAATGCGTTGTCTGTGATCGTGAGGTACAACTTCAAGGGCTTCTCCTTGTGTGGTGGAACCAGGATAGGTGGGGAAGTCAAGTAGTGCTTAACTTCCTCGAATGCTTCTTGACATTCTTCGGTCCACTCTTGAGGTGCATTTTTCTTAAGCAGCTTAAAGATGGGGTCGCACATTGTAGTCAGTTGATTAATGAATCGACTGATATATTGGAGTCTGCCCATGAATCCCTTTACTTCTTTCTGTGTCCTGGGTGGAGGCATGTCTGTAATGGCCTTTATCTTGGCGGGATCTGCTTCTATGCCGCGTTCTGTGACCATGTATCCCAAGACTTTCCCTTTGACTACTCCGAATGAGCATTTGGCGGGGTTGAGTCTCATTTTGTCTTTGTCTCGCCGATTGAAGAATTTTCTGAGATCTCTGAAGTGTTGGCCATCTGTCCCCTTCGAGTGGATAATCATGTCGTCCACATACACCTCTATTTCTTTATGGATCATATTGTGGAATAGTGTTGTGACTGCCCTTTGGTAGGTAGTGTAAGTACGCCAATCCAATTCGCAACCTTTTCGATGCATTTTAATATAATAAAACTGCATTAAGGGGCGTTTTGGTAAATTTCCGGCCTATCCCGAGACTTCCGGAAACGTTCCATGAGTTTCCCGCGAAGGAAGTACCTTTTGGTACATCATTCATGCCAAAGGACCCTCGGGAATAAAACCCGTTGGACCTTTTGGGTATTTTCCCGGAATGTTCCGTAAACCGGTTTTTGGCGCCAAAAGCGGTTGAGCCACCGTGTGTCACGCGACACTTGAGGCATGGAAAGTGGACGCGTAAGGTCGTGCGACATACTACTAAGGCAGCCTAACCGGCCTATAAATAAGACCCTCCCCCTCATTGAAATGGATCCCCAATTCTAGCCTACTGTTACTCTGCCAAAATAGCATTGTGACGAACATCCCAAACACCAAACCTCTCTCTCTCCTACCTTCCAACTAACCAATTCCTCCCATCCAAACCCAATTCTCAAACTACACCAATTGGAGCCCTTGCACCAGAGCTGTGAGATCTACAACGAAGAATTGAAGGATTCTATATCTGACTAGATATAGAATTCGTGGAAGCAACAAGGGTAACGATTCCCTAACCCTCTCTCCCTCTCTCTCTCTTGCTTAATTCCTTGTAATTCTAGCATTATATTTTGTTTGGATTCAGTAATCAGATCCTAGCTATCTGAATTACTGAATCCCAATCGCAATCTCTCTGTTTAACTTACATAAATTGTGTAATTGAGCTCATATTGATTGATTTGGTGCTTGAGCCCCAAGGGGGTGTGGATCTACCCATATCCACACTCCCTGGGTCGATTTGATGTTGTTTATGTATTTCGTTCGTAATCTAGCTAATTGATTAGATCTGTATAGCTTTCTGTCAATTCTGTGTTCATTCTGTAAGTCTTCTGCAGATGGTCCATTTGTGTCATGCGACACCTTCATCTCCATGTGATCCTGTGTCACGCGACATATTTGGTCACTGGTACGACGTGTCACGCGACATAAGTGACCTATCTACAGAGACCTCTTTCTTTTGTAATCTGTTTTAATATTGTTTGTATTCAGGGATGTGGCCTCCCTAAATAATGGGCTCACAATATGTAATTCTCATTTCATAATTAATAAGATACATTTTATCACACTTTATTTATTATCAATATTTGCACACACTTTGGATTTACTTGGATGTTTTGATTGAAAGACTCGTCTATGGACGAGGCGTGTCGGGTGAACTCTCGGTTCTTCCCAACACGTAACCTGACCTCCGAACCCATGTTTTTCTCTCTAAACAAAGGTTTTCAATGTTTCCTCTTAAAATGGCGTGGCGACTCCTACTTTTTCATTTAAACCGGGAAACCCAAAATTTTCCGGGCGAGCGCACATTCAGTGGCGACTCCGCTGGGGATGAGAAACATTTGAAAACCTGTTTTTCAAGTGTTGAGAGGGTCAAGCTTTTGTTTAGTCAAAACATCCAATACATCCATTTTGTGTGCATTATTTGATAATCATTTGTGGTTCATACATCTTGTTGATCATGGAACTTGTGAGCCCTTTGTGCTTGTGGTCACTTTTTGTGCATTAGTCTTCTCTTTGTGTTGCTCTTGCTATGGTAAAACAGGGGCTGATTTGATGATTGAAGAGTCGTTGGTTCTGACCATCCGGTAGTGCGACACCTTTTGTCTCTCGGTTGTCCCGTGTCACGCGACAAAGTGTGGCCACCGAATAGAACATCGTAAGACCGGGTTTGAGGGCGCCCTTGGATCAAGCGTGACTCAATTGATTGTTGTTCCTCGTTTATCCCGTGTGAGGGTGTGTGTTGTTTTCTTTTTTAAAAATATATATATATATAAAAAAATCATTTTCATAAATAAAGGAACATAGCCATCCCGCACACTACACCACGTAGATCTAGAACCCTCGGGTGCGATTGACTCGCATCGCGGACGGCCATAAAATTCGCCTACGCTTGAGCGCCTAATGTCAAACCCATACCCCTAGTGCATTATAGGTGGCGCCACACTTTTAAACTTCACCCAAAACGGTTGGTTTTCGACACGCCATTTTTCAAATACACTAAAATGAGTTGTTTCAAAAATTTTAATAAGCTTTCGTACCTTTCCCAAAACCTAGCATCGCGTGGGCATGTTGGCAATGCAACATGGTTTCACGAAAGGACATGTCGTTCCCACGGCATGTTCTAACGAGAGATCATGTCGCTTTGTCAACGTGCACCGACGAGAGGTCATGCCGGATTTTTCCTTGAATTTCTTCAGAATACCCGTTATGCCGCCCAAATTTTTCCGTAAATTGGGACTCGCTCGTCCGGCCCATAAATGCTTCGGTTTTGATTAGGTACTATCGCCTATTGTCAATTTTGACTCAACGCATTTGGTGTATTTGTGGATGATGTGCCCATAGGTTCCCCGAGGTCTAGATTGCGTGAAATAAAGGATTATCCTTTTCCAACCGTCTCTAGGACTTAAAACACCGATTTCTACTTGAAGATTAATAAAGTGTTGCACGAGTCCGTCTCCTTCCGTATCCTTCCCTCTCCCGTACCTCCTCAAAATTCTCTACCCTCCTCCTCATACACGCTCTCTCCTCTCCGCATAAGGCAAGTTGGGTGCGCGATCCGATTCCCTGTTCGTTTAGTTCGCGTCTTGAGGCAGCTGCAGGTTCTACAGATTTCGCACCCGATTCAATTTCAGAGATGTCTAGTGCAGAGAAGAGTATGACCACTCAATCTCGAGGATTCATCTGCTGCGGATCAACAAGTCATGCATAGTCTGTCTATGGAGGAGATGAGGGCTAATTTGGAAGCCACTCTAGCTAGAGAGCGTGAGACTCAATCACTCGCTCAAGCCAGGAAGAGGCAAAGACATTCTAAGTTCGTAGATGCAATGAGAAGCCGAGGTATTGCCGTGATCCGACGCGCCGATGGAACTTATGAAGAGATCACCGAAGTTAATGACACCGATCTAGGAGCCGGGAAGGTTTCTCTCCCTTTTCAACCTCGCACCTGTGGTGCACAGCCTCGCTACGCCGAATCGTGGGCCGCCGTGAACTCTCAAGTTGGTTTTGGAGGAACACAACCGGTCTTCCATGATTTGACCTCCTCACCAATTCTCAATGCTCCCGTGCCTCTAGGCCAATTTGGGTCCTGACTTCCGAACAATCAAGGTCTCGTGGCTTCCCGTGTTCTCGGGCCTCAAAGAAGGCCGGGCCTCATGGTCCTCAATTCCGTAGTAACGCCCAAGATCCGAATCAAAGATCCTTACTCCAGAATCGCTCACTGTGATGGACCTATGCAGCTTCCTACTAGACGGCCTCGCTTCAAGAATACATGTCTCACCTTCAATGGATTTAGCTTTTGAATTTGGCTCATCATCTATGCAACATCCGGGGTCAATTCCTTACGGCCCGCTTGCTTTTCCGCGTAATCGAATTTCCCAACCGGTCAATTTAATCATTTGCCACCCAAAGATCCGGGTCGGCTCGCCGTCTCTTCCAACCAGCCATTTTTGAGCCTTCTTCTACTATCGCTACCACTCTTCCTCAACTTCCCGGATGACTCTGCAGGTAATCGCACCGTTGAAGCAAATGCAAAGAAGAAATTGACAAGTTGACGGCAGGATCAAGTGGACTTAAGGTTGTTGACCCAAAGCAAGTAGAGCCTCTTCCTTACAAGTTCAAAATGCCCAAAATACAATTTGATGGCTCGGCATGCCCGAAAACTCATGTGGACACATACGTGATGACTATGGGGGCAATGGGTTGTACTCCCGAGTTTATGGCTCAAAGACTTTCATCTCACACTCAAAGGACTCGCCTTGACATGGTTTCTAACCCTTAAGTCGAAACTCGAGCTACTTGGAGTCGACTACCGAGGCCTTTCTTGAAAAGTATCGTGGAAACCTTGAATGGCGCACAACCAGGATGATTTGGTCGGTACAATTCGAAACAAGACGAGTCAATCATCGAGTTCTACAAGAGATGGAACGCTAAGCCGAATGAACTCTCCGAGTCAATCCCGCCGCAGATCAAAAGGACATCTTTCTATCGTGTGTGAAGCCGTTCTCCGTGAAGCTATCGGAAGTGGTTGGTATCCCGACTTGAGGGAAATGGTAGGCATGGGAGCCCGCAAAGAAAATGTACTCTTTAACCTTGCATCAAACACCAATGTTGGCAATAATGGTGGATTTCGACACGTAGCGACAAGTTCAACGATCCCTAAGGCAAAAGAGATGACCATCGACAACAAGGTCGCAACCCACAGAAGGGGACCAGAGAAAGCAAACACCCCGTAAGCAAGACGCTTGATGATCTTCGAATGACAACCGAAGAGGCCTTCAGGGGATTGGTTCAACAGGAATGATCGTGCCACTTGATAACTACAACCCCACTCAAACCCAATCCTGACTTGGATCATAGCAAATATTGCCAATATCACCAAGATCCTGTCACATCACCGATGATTGCATCCCCTTGAAGAAGGTTATTCAAAGACTTGTTGATGATGGAAAGGTTGAGAAGGCTCGCCCCAATGTTGTCCCCGATCTTCTTCAGGATATCGCCAGGCCCGCAGGTTATCTCACCCGTAGACAACGAAGTCAATCGCCGCCGTCGTAGGTTCTAGAGTGTCTTTTATGTGGTCGCGAGTCCGTCAAGTCCATGTTATGAGTTTTTTATTTGCAATAATAAAATATTTGCTTCTATTCCCGCTAGACTCGAGACATCACTAGAACACCTACGTTACACTCAATTGAAATTGGTCTTATTCCAAATGATCGCTTGTGCTGCTCACCGACTAACGCTTTGAAATGACTAATATTTAAATTGATCGGAGTGAGAAAATTGACTGATATCCTTCCCAGAGTGGGGCTTAAGAACTCCCCACCTCGATTCCAATATGCTCACATATCTTCCTTCGTCCTCGCTATCTCGTTGCTCGATGAATTTGCATGGATCTTCCGCGAAGTAAGCTTAACAAGCAAACGAAGACTCTATCTCGCTCGTACTATCCTAGGTGCCGCGGTTGAAACCTCCACCCTTAGGAAAACCATTACCTTACCCTCACTAAACAATATCCCTTCATTTCAAGATCGGCCTAGTTGAAACCCGTTTAGCCATCACCCGAAGAAGAGGGACTATCCTTGAGGCTCCCGCGATGCAAAAGAAGATCGACCGTCTCCAAGCTCAAGAACGATGGAAAGCAATGATCCATCCTGGGGACTAGCTGAAATTCTCCTCTCAAAAGAAAAAAGAGAGAGACAAAAATAAAAAAAAAGATACAAAAAAAAAGAAAAGAAAAGAAAGAGAGCCTAGTCCCCAGTGATACTCTCGTAAAGCAAAGTCAAAGGATTCGGTCGTTACTCAGAGGAGTCTCGTGAGTGAATAAAGAGACAACTTGGATGTTCCTCACCATTACCTCTAACCGATCCCAAGCCGTCCTCTCGATTTTAGAGGACATTCCCATTACCCATACCTCGCCTTTAGCCAAAGCCAAGATTGACCTCTCATCCTTAGAGGCAAATAAAATGCAATCATGGATCCCCTCACCTTAGAAATCCCAAACACCTACCCAAGAGCCAACCTCTCATTTTTAGAGGTACAACAAAGAAAGCCTAGCCGACCTCTCATTTTAAGAGGTCATGATATCCCAAATCACCCGAAGACCGATCGAAATCCCGAAGCCCACCAAGAAGCATTACCGGATAGTAGTTTCACCCAATATCGTCGAGATCTAAAACAGATTATTGCTTGAAGCGTAGCCAAGTCCATCCCGGCTCAAAGGACCATAAATTGAAGATTGTGCAAATTCCGTCCGTTCATTTGACGTTGTATGTGAGCATATTTCATTTCTCCTCTCGCAAACACCTTCCGTGGACGCCCCATCAAGCTTCGCATCTGTGTCTCCCATCGACACTCTAAGAGGACATATTTTTCAATTCTTAAAATCTTCGAAGGTCCTCACATCCCCGAACTTCATCGTTCATTCTCTTCATTCGGATAAGCCGAACTACGGCGACCCGAGCTCCTCCTATGGAGGGGAACGTAGGCAACCTTAATTGGTCCTGGCCGAAATCATAAACAAATCTCGTAAAATCCGGTCTTCAAGGACCATGCCCATACACCTTCCATCCTTCCGAATTTGATCTCGATATCGCCGGGCTTTCTCCTCAGATTGATATAAAATATTTGCTCATATCGCCTTTGGTGGTTGAGTAACCCGAACATCAATAAAGGGTTTTAAGCACTTTGTGATCACCACGAATAAGACAAGTTTTCAAGTGTCTCGAAAAGTCTTCTATTTCTACATCATAGGAAGATAGAGCTAAACACCGTTTCGGCCGCCAGGGCTTCCATACACTTTCCACACCTTGTGATGCTTATACTCTCTCAAAAGAGCCAAACCCAAAGCGAGAGTGTCATACACGTAACTGAGATTCATTTCCCATCATTCGAAAGATGTGCCCCCGCACGTAAACATTTCCGAGTCTTGTCCAAATGATCGATTGACTACGGTTTGAAATGATGAATTGCCTCTCGTGGCTACAAGATGACTCGCCCGCGATGAAGCCGCATGGAATATCCTCAAGCCGGGGCTTTGGTTAAGGTATCCCTCCCGGCTCTCCTTACCCGATTCCCCTCCAAGATTGCTCTTGCATTATCAACCTGGGCTTCACCAAGCCGGATGGCTCTCTCGCACCTTCTCGCCGCTTGCTGTCTCGTACGCGCAATACACTCTGGACTCGCTGCAATCGTACTTCTCGGGAGCATCCCCGACTTGCCTAGCTGCGCCATATCATTTTCCACCTCACGGGAGAGGACCCCTACTATACATACCTCGTCCGAAACAATCCCAAAACCTCATGAATAAACCCGGCAAAATTGACCTTTAACCCAATAATCGCATTTGCTTTCCTGCAACGCATGCACTCGTGCAAACAAGCTAACATAAATTAATCTTTGCTAACAAGATAAGCTTATTTAGGCATAGCATCGGGAGTTGTTGTCTTACCCTCGCAGTACAATAATCAATTGAGTCTCAAGACCGGCC
The DNA here is from genome assembly GCA_022495995.1 of Adenophora triphylla var. japonica. Classification (NCBI taxonomy): domain Eukaryota; kingdom Viridiplantae; phylum Streptophyta; class Magnoliopsida; order Asterales; family Campanulaceae; genus Adenophora; species Adenophora triphylla. The sequence goes on from JAFEMH010006626.1 coordinate 114,698, forward strand.
CTCGCACTCAAATTGAGAAAGAAAGAAACAGTAAAAGGCAAAGTCCCCGCTTTCCCAAGCAAAGCCTCAGACATGAAAGAAAGAACAACAAGAGAGCAGAAAGAAGTAGCGTGAGCTCCTCCTAAGCTACACTTATCCCCAGCAGAAGCGTAAACAACAATGGTAGTCTAAGACCTTCCGACAAATGCTGCAATGAGCACAATACGTGTATGAACACATATTTCTTTCAAGCGTCTAGTCATCATATCATGTCGTTTTAAAGTTGGTTCGAGACACCATAGTTCTCACATTATTTTCAAAATTGGTTCGAGACACCATAGTTCTCACAAAATTGGTCCGAGACACCATAGATCTCACAACATTTTCAAAATTGGTTCGAGACACCATAGTTCTCACAACATTTTCAAAAATGGTCCGAGACACCATAGATCTCACAACATTTTCAAAATTGGTTCGAGACACCATAGTTCTCACAATATTTTCAAAATTGGTTCGAGACACCATAGTTCTCATAATATTTTCAAAAATGGTTCGAGACACCATAGTTCTCACAATACTTTCAAAATTGGTTCGAGACACCATAGTTCTCACAATACTTTCAAAATTGGTCCGAGACACCATAGATCTCACAACATTTTCAAAAGTGGTTCGAGACACCATAGTTCTCACAACATTTTCAAAATGGTTCGAGACACCATAGTTCTCACAATATTTTCAAAATTGGTTCGAGACACCATAGTTCTCACAATACTTTCAAAAATGGTTCGAGACACCATAGTTCTCACAATATTTTCAAAATTGGTTCGAGACACCATAGTTCTCACAATACTTTCAAAATTGGTTCGAGACACCATAGTTCTCACAATACTTTCAAAATTGGTTCGAGACACCATAGATCTCACAATACTTTCAAAATTGGTCTGAGACACCATAGTTCTCACAACATTCACAAAATTGGTCCGAGACACCATAGATCTCACAATATTTTCAAAATTGGTTCGAGACACCATAGTTCTCACAACATTTTCAAAATGGTTCGAGACACCATAGTTCTCACAATATTTTCAAAATTGGTTCGAGACACCATAGTTCTCACAATACTTTCAAAAATGGTTCGAGACACCATAGTTCTCACAATATTTTCAAAATTGGTTCGAGACACCATAGTTCTCACAATACTTTCAAAATTGGTTCGAGATACCATAGTTCTCACAATACTTTCAAAATTGGTCCGAGACACCATAGATCTCACAACATTTTCAAAAGTAGTTCGAGACACCATAGTTCTCACAACATTTTCAAAATGGTTCGAGACACCATAGTTCTCACAATATTTTCAAAATTGGTTTGAGACACCATAGTTCTCACTTCTTCGGTTTGTCGTTTTCCCCTCCAGTCTTGTTTTCCGAACTACGATTTGGCTTGATTCCCTTGTTCAAGGGATACGTAGGAATCCTTTCTCAGAAAGGTCCAGCCATAATTTTCCCCTTCTCACCCTTCTAGCCCTTCACCTTAACCCCAGCCGGTCATTGAGATTGGGTCTTATTTTATCGACAACCCCACTTTTTCCAAAAGTGACGTTGCCGAGGGCTCTGTAAGTACGCCAATCCAACTCGCAACCTTTTCGATGCATTTTAATATAATAAAACCGCATTAAGGGGCGTTTTGGTAAATTCGCCTATCCCGAGACTTCCTGAAACGTTCCATGAGTTTCCCAAGGAAGTACCTTTTGGTACATCATTCATGCCAAAGGACCCCTTGGGAATAAAACCTGCTGACCTTTTGGGTATTTTCCCAAATGTTCCAGAAACCTGGTTTTTGGCGCCAAAAGCGGTTGAGCCACCGTGTGTCACGCGACGCCGAGGCATGGAAAGTGGACGCGCAGGTCGCGAAGGACATACTAAGGCGTGCCAACCTGCACCTATAAATAAGACTCCTCCCCTCATTGAAATGGATCCCCAATTCTAGCCTCATCATGTTACTCCGCCAAAATAGCATTGTGACGAACATCCCAAACACCAAACCTCTCTCTCTCCTACCTTCCAACTAACCAATTCCTCCCATCCAAACCCAATTCTCAAACTACACCAATTGGAGCCCTCGCACCCGCAGCTTGAGATCTACAACGAAGAATTCAAGGATTCTATATCTCGACTAGATATAGAATTCGAGGAAGCAACAAGGGTAACGATTCCCTAACCCTCTCTCCTCTCTCTCTTGCTTAATTCCTTGTAATTCTAGCATTATATTTTGTTTGGATTCGTAATCGATCCTAGCTATTCGAATTCTTTGAATCCCAACCGCAATCTCTCTGTTTAACTTACATAAATTGTGTAATTGAGCTCATATTGTTTGATTTGATTGAATTTGGTGCTTGAGCCCCAGGGGTGTGGATCTACCCATATCCACACTCCCCGGGTCGATTTGATGTTGTTTCTGTATTTCGCTCGTAATCTAGCTAATTGATTAGATTCGTATAGCTTTCTGTCAGTGCATGTTCATTCGTAAGACTTCTCAGATGGTCCATTTGTGTCACGCGACACCTTCGTCTCCATGTGATCCTGTGTCACGCGACATATTTGGTCACTGGTACGACGTGTCATGCGACATAAGTGACCTATCTACGAGAGACCTCTTTCTTTGTAACTGCTTTTAATATTGTTTGTATTCGGGGATGTGGCCTCCCTAAATAATGGGCTCACAATTTGTAATTCTCTTTTCATAATCAATAAGATACATTTTATCACATCTTGCTTATTATCAATATTTGCACACACTTTGGATTTACTTGGATGTTTTTTGATTGAAAGACTCGCCTACGGACGAGGCGTGTTGGGTGAACTCTGGTTCTTCCCAACACGTAACATGACCTCCGAACCCATGTTTTTCTCTCTAAATAAAGGTTTTGATGTTTCCTCTTA